>CM060948.1:45844306-46142740 GCA_030765055.1 Mantis religiosa | reverse complement strand
CTTTTTCTCTTTCTCTTTCTCTCTCTTTCTCTGTTTATTCAATTGCCAGAATTATACCAACTGCGACGGTGGGGCCTAGTTTTGTCCCGCAGGATATGTTTTATATGACAGTAACTGTACTGATGTAAGGCTGGCGCTTTTATTTACTCAGCCAGGACTGGTGCGAAACACAGATGATAAAGAGGTTCCACTAACTTTAGATAAGGTTAAACACTATAGGAAACTATAAACATCGGCAGTTTTTGTGCACCAATCTTCACATAATTCGTAGTGATTAAACCTTAATTTTACCAAATTACCCTAAACCCTAAATACAATGCTTGGAAGCTGTTCTACAGCATTATAAGACCTCTGTAGACCTCTATGTTAACATTTGTCATCTAATCATTCGGATACTCTTATTTTTCTAAAGTTTGTGTTATTCATGTAGCGTGACAATGCCACTGTTTGTGAATACCTTACAGTGCAATTCTCTTTATGAGCAGTGTCATTTGAGGTAGTATACACACAGCCCTCAAAAGGATTGAGGAGAATTTAAGAAATATGTTATACAGACCGGGAATGAAAGAGTACTAAAATAAAGTATTCTAAAACCTTTTTATGTTTTTGATAAGCAAGAAATAAACCAATATATGTATTACTTTTGATGTTTTTCCAGTGGTGGGTTAAGTCTGCAAATGTTTATTCTGCTCAAAATGTTGTCTAATCAGGATAATCTGGCTTAAAATATTTATCACTTATCACCTACCTCTCTTCTGTTTCTACATCTGCTAGACTTATTATTTATTTGGGTAATGTTTATTTATATAACGAAATACATTTTATTTAGATAGCTGTTTTGAAGGCGTTGAAGCTTAAATGCTAAATAATTACTTAAAGTTTGGGAATTACGAAGATAAAAAATTTATACGAACAAGAATTTTATTACTTGTTTCCTAAAGAACGAATTATTTCTATTGAAGAATCTTAAATGTACTTATTCAAGTAATCTTCCGGCTATCTACATCAATTTTAGCCTGTACTAACAAAACAAAAAGTGCACCTGATTGCAGGGCTATATATAACATAGAATGAACAGTTTGCGTAAGTCGGGTTCTGTTTGGATTGGTCGGAGTGTCACAGTCTAGCCATCTGATGTCACTGTCAACATCACCACCAGGATTGGTAGAGTGTACGACGGACGGCCGCTACCACCACCAGCATCTGAGGCGAAGAAGGCTCATTAACATTGTTATGTGAAAGCTAAATACCTTTTGGTTTCTCAAGCAACTTCACATTCTTCTAACACATTATTGTATACAAAGATCTTTGTTCCAAGAGACATGATTTAGAAACAGACATATATTTATCAAAACTGGATCAAGAGAATCGGTTAGTTTGTAATATCAGAGAAACTTTCCACACTGTATCTTCAATCCCCGAGCTCATTTTTACCCAAATCCCGTGGCTATAAAACGATACATCTCATACTGTGCAGAAACGACAAGGAAGGGTTATATTTTGGTAGCACTCTTTGTACTTGGAAGGAAACGCAATTCAGTACAGAGCACGTCCCAGCGATGCAAGCTCCTTCCAGAAGAGATACACTGCAGATCTTTCACCCACTTCGTCTTCCTCCAATTTAGCCTCAGATATGAACCAAGGGATTTGAAACCTCCAAGGGTGACAAAGAGAAGAGAATTACGTGATCGCTGACACGAACGGATTCGATATACACCTAACGATGGGAAATACAGGGTATAAAGAACACATCCAGGAAGGTATAAGGTGATGCTATTTGCAATAAAGGTGTTACGTGGGAGGAAACAAATAAAAAATGTTACGTTCTGGGTAAATTTTCTAGGTATATTAACTTTGTAGTGAACCAGATATTTATATATGGGAAATTGTATTGTAGTATCGATGTTAGTATTGAGGAGTACGCATTTTCCTGCCTTTCTTATTGGACACTTTTATTGTGCCATTTGTTGCTTTCTAAATGTTGCAGAACATCCAAATTGGCTTATCTTCTTAACGGTGATAAGGTACAAGGGGTCAGCCGTCTTTCTCGAGCAACAGATACAGTAAATACAAATTTATGACCCTTGCATGATCCAATGTGATCCACATAATATAAACACCTGTGCGTCCGAAACTTGTTTAACATGCAGCTGTACAGGCTCGCAGTTCTCTATACATTCAGTTTCGTCTTATAAAGTATATACATATATACATTCGAGAATAATACAGAATGCATTGGGGACTATACAGTTCTCAGCAGTACAGTAATTATTACAACACCTAAAACTGCAGAAGATCTAGCAGCGCAGTAAGTGTAAAGAAGTCTGTGCGACCGCGTGCCAAGTAAAATTATAATGTTGTCGGATTGAGTGCAAGTGAGTCGTCAGTTTCCTTTGCTACGATAAGTAAACATGAATATTTGTTTCAGTAATTCAACAGTAGGGCGGCAATGAATGGGATAAGAAGTTTGCAAATATAAGCTAGAAATGACAACCAAGTGGTTAGAAAGAATGTATGAAGCACTAGTGGAATCTAAAATGCTGTATGCAGTGGAGATCAGGGGGGGGGGGCAGAGGTAAACAAGATGTTGGATCAAAGCTAAAGAAGGTTTTGTAAAGAGCTATTAGGCTTACCAAGATCAGCACCTAGGGAAGTAGCTGTAGTAGAATTAGAAAAGACAAGAAGAAATGGAATAATAATGGCAAGGATAACATTCTGGTATGGGTGTTTGGCGAAAGAAGGGAAATTATGAAATTATGCATGGAACAGCAAAAAAGATCAGAGCACTCAAACAGTTGGTGGGCAGAGATAGGAGGAATTATGGGGGAAAAATAGGAATGTGAGATATATGGAGATTAGAGGAAAGGAATACAAGCGATGTGGTTAAAATGATAAAATGCAGAATAGAAGATATAGAAAGACAGGAAATACGGGGAAGCCTAGAAAATATGAAGTCATTACAATTTTACAAACAAATAAAAAGAAAATGGGGACGAGGAGCATATGTAGATTACTGCAGTAGGCAATAGAGTGAAGGGCTAGCTTGGATGAGAGCAGTAACGATATTTCTAAGAGGGATAAGAGGTAGGGAAAATGGAATGTGTGAATTGTGTGGTGGAAAACAAAGTATAGAACACTATGTAACAGAATGTGAGGAGGTTGCAATGTGCAGAAAAAAGCTTTGGGAGGAAGAATGAGACAGGAGGATATTAGCTATAAAAATGTTAACAGGAAAGGAGGAAAAGAAGGTAGGAAATATTGGTGAGTTCTTACAGAAATAAAAGAAAAATTGGCAAGAAGTATAAATAATATACGAAAGGAAGATGGGGAGAGGTAGGAAGTTACTAATTAAGTAACAAGGAGGCATGGAGGTTAAGAGCTACCTGGCAGAGTAGAAGACCAGGGTGTCATGTAAGCCAAGGTAGAAAACAGGTAAGGACAAATAAATGTAGCCTAAAGTTGTAAATTGTGTAACATATTGTAAAATTTTGCAATATGTACCATAAATAAATGATTCATTCATTCACTGATGATGCTTACCGCAGTTGTAAGCGAAACGTCTGGGAGAGAGATGAAGAAACCCAGTGGACCATGGCCATACAGCCCAGAATCTTCTACTGAACAGTGTAATAAAAGTTAACTTAAGGTATGATAAAATACCCTTTTGATTGTCACAGATATACTTGGTAATCATGTTTTACGGAGTATGGTCGACCGTTTACAGACGTGTTGTGAGTCGAATGGTTCTCATATTGAATACATAAAAACAGTGTAATAGTATAATTCGTACGTTGCGGAACCTTTGGAGTGCCGGCTCTACAGCGTAGATGGTAACGTGTCTGCCTCACGTTGAAGAGGTCCCGAGTTCGAATATCGGTCAGGGTGAGTTATCTGGATAAGCTTTTCCGGGGTTTTCCCTTATCCTGAAAGACGAATGTTCGGTAAATCTAAGCTCCATGAGCTCCGGACGCATTGAGCATCATTTCACCCATTTCATTCATCGTCCGATATGAATAAATGTTGGAGGACGTAACGGTTTTAACGGTTTTATCAATCGCACAAGGTGTGTGGCTGAAGCGATAATATAAACTGGAGCTATAAAAATACCTAAACACATGTCAAATATTTATTAATGTTTTCTTCATATATGTAAGAGGCTGGACTAGAAAGCCTCAATATGAAGATGGCAGCACTCGTAAATAAAAGCTAGTAAATTTCGTTGTTCATCTGTTATCAGTTACTCAGCAAAGTTTCAGCCATTTTGGGCGCTCGTTTGTTATGTAACAGTCGTTTGAGTGAGTTGATGTGAGTGTTTTTATGAAAATGGACAAAATCGAGTCTCGAGATATCATTAAATATTTATTTTTGAAGGGCAATACGGCTACGGAAATAAAAAATGAGCTAGATTCTGTGTTTGGGGACTCTGCACCAACATTTACCACAGTGAAATTTTGTGCAGCTGAATTTAAACGTGGTCCTAAGAGCTTGGGAGACATGAACGTTCGGGACGTCCAGAAACTGCAACTACCGACGAAAACATCGCCAATGTCCATCATTGGTGCTAGACGACCGCCGAATTAAAGTGAGAGAGATAGCAGAGGCTATGAACATGTCAACAGAACGTATTTTGTCACATATGAAATCAACATTTAGACATGAGTAAGCTGTGCGTGCGCTGGGTGCCGCGTTTGCGCGCGTTAGACCATAAATGTGTACGAATGAACATTTACAACGTTCTATTGGCGCATTTTAGGCACAATAAATCCGAGTTTTGGTGCCGACTAATTACTGTAAATGAAGCTTGGATACACTATTATACGCCCGAAACAAAAATATAGTCCAAATGGTTGACTGCAAAGGGGAACCGGCTCAAAAAAGCAAAAGCTGTTTTTTCGGCTGGGAAAGTGATGGCGACTGTTTTTTTTTTTTGAGGGGGGGCAGTGTGGAGTTATTTTAATCGATTATCTTTAAAAAGGAAAAAACATCTTTACAGGAGAATACTACGCATCACTACTTGACATGCTGAAGGCAGAAGTTGCAGAAAGAACGGCCACATTTGTAGAAACAGAAAATCCTGTTTCACCAAGAAACAGGGGTTGCAATGGCAAAAATCCACGAATTATTGAACTGCTTGACCAGCCTTCTTACTCACCAGATCTAGCCCCATGCGAATTCTTTTTGTTCCCTCGTCTGAAAATTGCGCTCGGAAGACAGAGATTTTTGTTAAATGAAGAGGCAATCATCTTCGTGAGCTATTATTTTGCAGAGATAAACGCCTATTACAATTCGGACGGGTTACAGAGATGGGAGCATCGCTGGGAGAAGTGTGTAGAGTTAGAAGGAGATTATGTTTAAAAAATCTGAAAAAAAATTTGTATCTTTATTAGGCCGGGAACTTTTCAGACCACCCTTGTCTATATGTCGAAGGATAGTATATTGAATTCCATAACATATGTAAAAGTATATAATGTAATCAAGTATCATTATATTCCAAATGAGATACATATACTCACTGCATCAGACATTGCATGCTTAGGTCTGATTTTATTTCTTAAGCACTTCTTTGATTCACTATATTGAAGAGTGCAATTCCACATATATGTATGTTAAGTGCAATGTGCAGTGGAGAATCTGGGAAGCATGTAATATCGCTTCGTTCTTTAATTATGCACTTATATCACACACCTAGTAAGTTACTGGTTTTGTTAGTTAGTCTTGAATTTTCTTACCATGATTCATTTAAATGACTAACTATAACAGGGACAGCCGCTCTTTCAATACCAAGCAACATCCATTAGCTTATGGCTTCAGGATGGCAGCCAATTTATTGAATGAAATTTTACCTGCAATGATACGCTCTATTTAACCTTTCTGCTACGTTGATTGATGTGGCTTTGATGAGTCGAACGAAACTTTTTATTTTTCATTTCGGCTCGGAGCTTTGGAAAATTAATTGCAGCTTTCAATCTGCGCTCCCGTTTCGTCAGAAGAGGAGAGGCAGGATTTTTAAATACCTGTGGCTTCTTTATTTCACCCCCTAACTCAAAGCGCATTCAGGAAATGATCATAAAATTTCAATTTATTGAAGCTTAAGTCCAAAATTTGGTACATATACATATATAATATAAAATTCCACATATGTACGTAAAAATATATAGAATTCCTCCTAAACTACTGCTTTCAAAAGTAGGTTGCGTTTCAGACATAAGACCCAAGACCATATGCCAACTGAGTGTTTATTGTGCCGTATGCAGTTATTACATCCTATCTTTTACGATTAATTCATTCATCCATCAAATTGCCAATGGCAGCACCTTGGCCGAGTTGATTAACCGGACGTCTCTCAGAAAGACAGCCCCGGTTTCGAATCCAGGGTACCTTATGTGTCATTGGTGGTGAACAAAGCGACATTTCGGCGGATTTTTTTCCGTATTCTTCACTCATTCCACTAACTGCCTCATCATCTTTCCTTGCATCCATTTCACCTTTATTTCTTATCATCTCCTCCTTACTCTCATATCAGCTATCACGCTGACATTCCCTTCTGGATATTCTCTCCGATCCACAGTACGTGTGCTCCTCGGCAGGAGCTAATTGGCACCCAAATATAAGTTGAATTCACCGTTGGAATGCTCGACAATTCACATTTTAGTTTTATGTTCGATGAATTTTTGCAGCAAAAATGCGAAAGTCGATTTCTTTAAAGAAAATACATAAAACAGCACTTTGGCCGCGTCCTTAACGTGAAAATATAAGACACTTCCAAAAAATGCATAGGGTTTTGGCAGAATTTATTTATTTATTTATTTATTTATTTATTTATTTATTTATTTATTTATTTATTTATTTATTTATTTATTTATTTATTTATTTATTTATTTATTTATTTATTTATTTATTTATTTATTTATTTATTTATTTATTTATTTATTTATTTATTTATTTATTTATTTATTTATTTATTTATTTATTTATTTATTTATTTATTTATTTATTTATTTATTTATTTATTTATTTATTTATTTATTTATTTATTTATTTATTTAACGTCCTCCAACGTTAATTCATATCGGACGATGAATGGAATGGGTGAAATGAGGCTTATATGTGTCCAATGCCTATGGAGCTTAGTTTCACCCAACATTCGTCTTTCAGAATAAGGGAAAACACTGGAAAAAGCCTTATCCGGATAACTCACCCTGACCGAGATTCGAACTCGAGACCTCTTGAACATGAAGCAGACACGCTACCTTCTACGCTACCGAGGCGGGCGGGTGGGACTTATTTAAGATTTCAAGAGTGCATGCCAAAAGTTGATGTCAGCAACCTGAAACTTTCGTGACAAGAAAGAATTTTATTACATAATATTATCTAAACTTCTAATAACATTTTTATCAAAATGAAAACAAACACATCCAGCTTATTGGAGACAAGTACTTTTGTGACCAAGACCTTCAACAAACATCCTCCTAGTTAGAAAAAATAATGGAAAATTTCCTTTACCAAAATTCATATCACGTCACTTTTTACAGTTCTTTAGCTTTTGGAATGTAGAACAAACGAGCGTTAAGAGCCCACGAATAGAAATACTGCTAATATAAATATTACCATTCCGCTGTAGAGGTGAAAGAATGTTAGTCTTTTCTCACATATATACAACAACAATAGGGCAAAAATGGAGTCCATGTAAATTAAGCATACTCTAAAGGCAAAAATTTAATTGTCATTAGTGTGTTCTGAACACAAAAGTAGAAAAAAATGACAAATTGGTAAATCATGTGATTGCAAAACCAGAAACATTATTCCTCTTTAAAGTAGTTACATAAGTACTCTCAAAAAGAAAAAAAGAGAAAAAGGAAATAAAAAATAAACCATAATATTAATGTAAACCCTGATGTCACTCTAAACATTACCTATTTGTATACATTCTAGACGAATGGAATATATGGATGGGTATACACATGGACACATATGAGGGGGTGTCGTAACGCTTTAATTATCACCCTTTAAAATGTGATTAGGAGTTTCTGTTGATATGTGCTTGTTAATTCTTCTCTACGTAGTCATCATGTAGATTTACACACCTTTCCCAGCGTTTCTTGACCTTTCGAATACGTTGATTGTAGAAGTCTGCAGAATTTGCTTTAAACCACTCTTCCACTTAATTAATGACGTCATTTTTGTTTTCAAATCGGCGACTACGCAACGGATTCTTCATTTCTGGGAAGAAGAAAAAGTCACTTGGTGCTAGATCGGGCGAATAAGGCGGATGCTGTAAAGTCTCAAAGCCACATTCCCTTGTTTTGTCAACTGCAACTTGAGATGAATGAGCTGGTGCATAGTCAGCCAGAAGACGAACAGTTTTGGAGAGCATACTGCGTCGTTTCTTAATCAGAGCTGCTCGTAACTTATCCAGAAGATTGCAGTAGTATCTGCCAGTGATTGTTTCACCCTTGGAAAGATAATCTCTAAGGATGACCCTACGACAGTCCCAGAAAACTGAAAGCATGACCTTCCCAGCTGACTTTTGGACCTTTGCCTTTTTGGGAGGGGTGAACCCGGATCATACTGATAGATTCAGGATTCATCTATGGTTACCAGACGATCAGAAAATCACCTTCATCCTGTTCCAACAGCATCAACATCTGTCTTGAAAGGCCACGCCGTGTTTGCTTCTGGAAAGGGGCTTGCAAACGCGGAACCCACCGTCCACACAACTTAGACATGTACAATTTGTCATGAATAATTTTCCACACACTTCCATAACTAATATTTGTATCATTCATGATCATTTGGATGGTTGTTTGTCTGTCTTCTAGTATTAAACTCTCCACTTCATTCATTGTTACAGCATTGTCTGTAACTGACGGTCTACCAGCTGTTGACTCATCTGTCAGGAACATGTTACCAGTTAGAAAATTCCTTTTCCACCACACAATAGTGCCATACGATGTACAATATTTCCATAAACAGCCGTCATCTCATTATGGATTTCCCGGGCAGTTTTGCCCTTCAAATGCAGGAACTTTATCACAATACGCGCCTCAATTTCCTTCATCTTACACCTCAGTCAATCCTGGCACTCACTGTAAAAGGAGGACTGAAACTACCAGTAGAAGCTTTACGACACCCCTCGTATTTTTATAATTGCTTAATTACAATAGAAATCTCCAGTGTATGTGAGAGATACAGTGTAGGCATGTTTAGATTATAAGTTAAATATGAAAAAGTAACGGAAAATGAGATAAGTTATTCCTGATTCTTTCTCACTAACTTATCCAAGATGTTTGTCCTGTTTTGTCGGTCCTTCTAGTGAGACAGTGATTCCAGAAATCTCAATCTTCTTCTTGCTTGAGTACGTTTGACGAGTTGTTTTAAACATCTAGCTCATAATTAAAGCACAAAAGATTCTCATGTGAATTTTATATATTAGAAAATAAAAGAGATTCGGTACTGTATTCTTATGGCGTAATATGTTTGATTCCAATCAAAGCCATGGTGAAATAATAATACATTTACCACAGATGTTAAATGCTGTAGGCGATGTGAATTAAAAGCATTTTAACCTTCTTCGAGAAGGAACGTTAATGGACTGGAACAGCGTTCTTGTTTGAAGATAAGATCGGATATAATTAGATCAGTATTATAATTTGATAACCAAATTGAAAGAGTCATTGCATGGGAAACGCTTTCATACAAGAAAAGACATTTCCAAAGCAGCGAGGCGTGAGATTGCTAGATTTAACAGTGATGAGCCAGAGAGTATTCGCTCAGTCTCTCAACTTCCGAAATTGGAGACTGAACATCTACAGAACGCTTACATTGAATGCATGGGAATAGATGTAGCTGTAGTTTCAAACCTTACGGTGTGGAAATAACTTTGATACCCAAACTAAATGGTGAGATTAATAATTATATATGGAGACGATTATTAAATAACGTTCGATGTTAGAATCAGTGAAGTAAAGACGGAAATTTGTATTGAGAAAGGCTCATCAGCTAAAGTAATTTAACAGTTTATGTAAAGGTAATTATTACAAAGATTTCGAGCTCAGATATTCAGCGCTATAGTGAATTAAGTCTTCCAGAAAACCACCACTTCGAAGGTTAGTTCCCAAGAATTCAGTGATTTCATTTTAAGACATTGCCGAGAATTGTGTAGACAGAAATTCTTAGATAAGAAAGGATATGAAATTCTGAAGATTGAGCAGTCACAGATGCGGAGGCGGAACTTCAGGGAGCATGCATTTCTAAATGATCGATTATTATCGACAGCTACAGTGCCAACGACAGCGATCGGATTATACACATTCCATAGTAATAGTCAGAGACGGCTACCCTTAGCATTTATGGGATTTATGGCAACGTTTACTTCGAATAATTGTTACGGAAGCAGATATTTTTAAACAAAAAGTTGTAAATACGTCAGATGTTTAGAGGATGTAATTAATTCATTATAATTTCAAGAGTAATAATTCAGAAATAATTTTTTCTTCAACCTCATAGTTGGCAACCCTATTCAAATAGTTCATTATCAGCCTCTATTAAATTGTTCAGGAACATTCACCAGTGGAGTTTATCCTCAAACCCACCCAAGCATATCTGAAACAGATATGGAGCAAGTGAAGATTCATCCAAGAACGTGAGTGTGTTTTTTTGTTTATTTATTATACAGCATATTCCATTACATTGTGAGTAATACTATACACTTGGGTGAGCAGTTACATTTTTTTCACTATTGATTTACATATTATCAGATTTCCTCGAGACTTACAATTCTATAAACTAATATAAATATTTGCATCGTACTTGACTATTTACAGATTATCGAAGTTAATACTGTTTACAAATACACTGAAACTTTTGGTTTGCTTTTGTATAAGTTCCTTTTTTCTAGGGTCCAGCGTCCACCAGCCATTGTTATTGCTTTCTTTAGATTTTCCCTTTCTTTGTCTAGCAGATTACACTCAAAGATTAAATGGTCCACAGTTTGTTCCTTTTGGTTGCACTTACACATTGGATTGTCACTTATTTTAAATCGGTGGTAATACACTTCAGTTTTCCCGTGACCTGTTAACAATGTCGTTAGATTTGATTTTAGTTTTATTTTAGTTTTTGTTCTGTCACTTATATTGGGAAAACAGGATTTTATAATTTCTCCTTTTGATGTTGTTGCCGTTCTTGTTACCATTTTTCTGAACTTGAGCAATTTAGCCTGCTGATTATTTCGCTATTATATTATTTTCGCTATTTTGTTGTAGGTTACTTCTAACACATTATCTTGTCCTTTGCAAGTTGATCCGCTATTTCATTCCCATGATGGCCTACATGTGCTTTTATCCATCTTAGGTTAATCTTCCAATTCCTTTCTTGTATCTCCTCGAGTCGATTATTTACCGCCTGCGGTGCCGTATGCAGTAAAATCGGGCGTTAAACAATACACATTTCATGTCGAGTCGATTACAAATGTTTTGTATTAATACTTTGTTGATTTTAGGGTTATTGATGGAATCTAATGTTACTTGTCTATCAGTGTATACTGTTACGGTTCTCTTTTCCTTTGCTATATCCTTTAATTCGTCGATGTTTTCTAGGGATTTTATGATGGCTTGTTGCTCTGCCTGGTTGTTTGTGCAGTTATGGTCCAGTTTATATTTTCTTTGGTGAGCAAGTTCATTATTGATGATTATTGCAACTCCTGATCCAACAACCATTTCACTCTTGCTGCCATCTATATATACTTCTAGTGTGTGTGTGTGTGTGTGTGTGTGTGTGTGGGTGGGTGGGTGGGTGTGGGTGTGGGGGTGGGGGTGGGGGTGGGGTGGGGGTGGGTGTGGGGGTGGGGGTGGGGGTGGGTGTGGGTGTGGGTGTGGGTGTGGGTGTGGGTGTGGGTGGGGTGTGGGTGTGGGTGTGGGTGTGGGTGTGGGTGTGGGTGTGGGTGTGGGTGTGGGTGTGTGTGTGTGTGTGTGTGTGTGTGTGTGTGTGTGTGTGTGTGTGTGTGTGTTTTAGGGCCCGTCCACAGCGAGTTCATTTGGGCCCGCCGAGAACGAGAGGACGTCAAAGGACACACAAACACACACACACACACACACACACACACACACACACACACACACACACACACACACACACACACACACAACATTAACTTATAGTTGATTCTTTTTGGATAGATAGTCAGAGAGAAAAAATTAATGCCATGGCCAGGATTTGAACCACGGAGACCGGGAGATCAGTGGTTCACATCCCGGTCATGGTATTGAATTTTTCTCTCTGACTCAGTCTTAGCCTACACACGGCTAGTGTGGAAGAACTATTAAATTTCCATTGATTCTTGTTATTTTTTTCTTTTAGCAAGTTGTCAGTGGATGTTAAAATACTTTAGTTTAACTGCTATACTAAGAGCGTTAATGACTTTCATATTCTAGAACCCTATTTGCTGTTTTGATATTTGCAGGACGTCCTCGGAATGCTTTCTCCAAACATATACCCTGGTATCCTCCTATATAAAAGTTAAGCCTATCGATAATTTGCAAATAAAGTAGTATCACAAAATTGGGGGACCTCTACCCTTATAGCGCACATACTTATTCGAGTCTTTCAAAGGCCTCCCATTATCCTTCTTTCTGTTTTCTTCTTGATTAAAAGATTCTGATTGAATTATACTCTGATCATACAATTCTACGCCTCCATTACACACTCTTCGCTTAAATATAGCTCTGTGGCTCATGATGGGAATGTAGATCGTTAATCACAGGATCTGTTGCAGCGAGAGCTGAAACGAAATGCAAGTAACGAATAGTGATTATTGTCACGTGATTAATTAATACGCATGAAGAAGCATACGCAGAGTAGAATGGAGACAAAGCACTGGCACGGCCAGAAGTGAGGGTATGTCTATTTGTCAGTCGCGTGAATACATGTGCCGGTTTAACAGGGTCTGACAGGAACACCCGTACAGCACCGCTTCTCGTTCATCAGGCGACAAAACTGCCGCCAGAAACCGCTTATATCTATGGCCCAGGGCGGTCGCCACCATTCCACTTTTTTGTTCATCTTGGAACCGGCAGAACGGAGTAATAGACAAATAGATAACGTGAATAAAAAAACCTGAAATCAATTGGAATCATTTCTGACAGCTTACACGGGCTCAACAAAGCACAAAAACAGTGGTTATGTAAAAAGGGGGTGCAGTCATTCTGTACATCAAAGAAGCATATAGCAATTAAGGGTACTCAGTACCATTTAGAAGGCTTTGTTCCTATCATCCGATGGCGCAAAGTTGTTCCGAATCCTTCGCTTACGTTAAACTGCAGATGGGGCTAACAGTCTAAAGATAATTGAAAATGCGATGAAGGGGAAGACATAACTAAAACTGGATTTCTAATCTGTTATACATAAACGAATGTGTGTATAACAACTACAGTTGGGAACATTGTTAATTCCTTTAATCTTATTTTCGATCCAATGACAAAATTGTTGTAGAGTGGTTTATGTTGGCACCGTCTCCTCTGTTACACCAAGTCAGGGGAAGACAGGTAGTAGCGGTGTGACGTCAGCTCTGCCAGCTCTCACCGTAAAATATACTCCCGAACGAAAGGCAGGTTAGCGTATGACGTCACCGCGCTGATTACTGCTGTCGAAAGGGAAGGAATAGTTCGATGTGTGCGGGTAGCAAAGACAGGAAACGTATTGTGTGTTAATAATATGTACAACTTACATCTTGGGTGTTGTAATATTAATGCTGACTGCTTTATTTACACAACTGGTCACAGTTTATAAACAATTACATTTTGGTTCTGCAATTTTGGATGTAATGAGTGAAGAATCGTAGTGGATTTCAAAGGAATTGTGTCTTTGTTACAACACGTGCAGGCATTGGGTTGAATAGTTTTAACGAAAGAAACGTAAGAAACGGTGTTCTTAGCAGGGTTCTATATGGGTAACACTTGACTTCGTTTGAAAAGGTATTCTTCGGACACTTACTAATGGCATAACGGAGACTAATAATCACAATGGACAAAATAGTCACAAAAGGGAGTTTTGCTTCAAGAGGTGAAAGTCACACACACGCAGCTGTAGTGAAGACAGTCCGCGGCTGGCGGCCGATTAAGACGTTTATGTGCTGTCTTAGGCGGAAGGCAGACCAGAAGCGATAAGAGAAGATATTTGTTGTTTCATATGTACATGAACAAACGAATTAGGCGTTACCGAGCACAAAAGCATTCTACATACGGTAACTCTAAACAGTGATATATTGGTAACCTTTGGTCGGCAACTTCGAGTCTGATGTGATGATAGAAAGAATCAGTCATTAAACCAGTTTGAAACGGGCATTCCAGTGTCATTAAAACCACGCAAACCCTGAGAGTATCTCTTTGCTTTACCCTGCTCTAACTAATTTGTTACAAACTGAGGCGTCAACGTAGAACTTTTGCTCCACCCATAAGTTCGCTGCTTCTGTGTTATGAGAAAATACATAAAACTTCAAACTCGTAGTTTATCTGAAGGTCAGGCATTTTATAAAGTATATGAAATAAAACATCAAGTCATTTTCGCTGTAAATTAAAGGAGACCCATTCAGAACAAAATCTGGTGGCCATTTTCCGACACTTTCTGTTTCCTTTTTCTTTAACTAGTCTATCAATGTCAACAACGTAATGTCTGGGAAATTTGTAAACGAAGGTTGCATGTTAGACTGTGATCCGGTAAGGTACTTTGGGGGTAGGACGTAGCTAATTTCATAACAGAAATAAAAAAAATGTTCGCAAACATATGTCGAGCCAAACATACACAATGACCGTGCGGCAAGTGAGTAAGGCTTCGGAAATCTAGTTTGGGGTACATTCTTGTAAAAATCAGCCACGTTGTTCTTGTATGTATATTTGTTCTTTAATAAATCGTCGACATTGTAAATGTAACAGTCCTATTAGGCAGCTACATTCTTGTCATCGAGTGTGCTAAACCTGACTGAACCCTCAAATTCTATACACGGCTCCTGTCTGACGTCACACGCATTGCAGGCCTCGCTCCCGGCTGAAATACGTCACAACCCTCCAAACTGTCTTCCTCTGACCATGTCATATTAATGTTTCCTGAATAGGTGATAAGCACTAGGCAGAAAAAAGAAGTATAATGAAGTAATGGATAAGTAATCCACTACGGTATAAACAACGAAGGAAATATTAACTCTTTAATTTTTCAGGTTAGGTTAGCCCAAGGAAATTTAATCCAACATTTCGAACCAGGAACATCGTTTAGTTTAGGGCTTTTTATAAAATTATACATATATGCACATATCAAATTGAAATGTTATATTCTGAAATTTGACCATATGTTTTCTTTCTTCACTGTTGCCTACATCTACATGCAATGTGATACATACTTTAATCTACTGTGGAATAATTACTGTGCTCATCTCCAGGAATAGGGCTACTGGAATAACTCAAAGAAATTAAAGACATGACTTTCATAAGCGCACAAGTCCACTTTTTGGCAATCCAGGGACTTGTGTTGTTCTGCAACTCAGGCACGTGAACATAACATAATAAAGGACTCATCCAAGAACATTAGAGTATGTGATGTTCAACTATGATCAAGGACTATAAGATGGCTTTCACCAAGGTGAAGGAACCTATGCCAGTGGCCAAAAAGCAAGAGAAGTGGAAAGTGACTATATATATAAGATTATTGATATAGATCAAACATTGTTACTATTAGCAAGAACTCTAGTGGTTTAATCACAGAGACATTCCTAATCAAAGGAAACACAAAGTTTGCTGAAACCATACCAAAGAAGGCTTTCTATACAGAATTTCCTCTGAAAGCTGCGTAAGTCAAGGTTATTTCAAGGTAACTTGCTTCTGTTCTTCCTGAAAAACAATCGTATTTTCAAACTCTTTGTGATAAATATAGCAAGAAGCAGATATCTAATAGGTAAGGATCAGGAAGCGAGGTGTGGAGTTCAGATTAGTATAACTAAATGTATGTAATGTCTATTTCTGTTATTATGCAACAAATAAGACGTGGTCCAACATACATATGAGTGCTACAAAATATTTTCACCATTCCTTGCTTAGTTAGTGGTAATTCCTCTATGCATTTGATAATACAGTTCTTTCAATGCATTTGTACACACAGGTGAGTTTCATAAGTGCACAAGTCCAACAATTTCATTATAAATATTATAAAAAAGTACCACTGGTAACTGAAATTACTGAACAGTAAAACAAACATAATGAGCCAAACTTCATGTGTTACAAAAATCATAATATTGGCACATTATTTTCAGAAGTTATGAAGTTTTTGTTGATTTTCTCGAAATTTAGTTAACTGGACTTGTGCTCTTTTGAAAGTCATGTCTTCAATTAATTCACTATATTATAAAAATAAGCTATGATATATTGCCCATAAAGGGGGGTAAAGCTGCAGTACATGAACTGTACAAATAATAAATTATTTTATGTTTGATATGTAAAATTATTATATTTTAATTTATAATAATAATTCCACAGCTCACTAAAGCCAAACGGGGTATTTGGGGTTACTGAGGAATGAGTTGAGAATGCTTTGTGGTTTAAATACAACGGTAACCATCCTCTCTGAGTGGTTTCTTTTTTCAATACCATAAACTTAGGCCAAGTCTAGATTAATTTCCTGTACCATTAATGTGGTTCAGTATCTAGAAAGAACGAGCCTTAAACAATATTAACAATAATAAAAATGCTCAATAAAAAGGTTGATGTCTGCAGACCCTCATTTGTCTTCTCGATTAGATGAGAACCCATTTTCCAGAAACCTTTAAAACTACATCAAATGCTTCACGCACTAAATAAGTCTAGAATATTTTTAAAAATGGACATGAAGAAATTCGAAGATATGTTCTGAGGCATGCCCTTTTACTGAAAATGACAGCACAAATAAATTCAATATCTGGAAAATGGAACATATAAGCTATAGTGTAATGTATTACTCATGCATACCACAAATGAGATGTTCCACACTGCCATAACTCTACACTTGTTCACACTACTCTTCCCAACGCTAATTTTTTATCCATTTCATATTAATGCAGATAAGCATTTTCAAAAATATCCTTATCTATTTTTCCTTGTAGATCCAAGGGAAATCACAAGCATAGCAGGTTTAAATAATAGTCAAATCATTTTCTTCAATTTACGTCCTCGAACCTTAAGTCATATCGGACGACGAATGAAATGTGTGAAATAATGCACAAATGAGCCCAGGGTCCACAGAGCTTAGAGTTACCCGACATTCGTCTTTCAGGATAAGGAAAACCCCGGAAAAACCATATCCAGGTAACTCACCCTGACCGAGATTCGAAATGGTGACCTCTTGAACGTGAGGCAGACATGCTACCATCCACGCTACCGAGGTGGGCAAGTCAAATCTTTTTCAGCTGGTCGGCATCATGGTTTTTGGTCCGCCTCGATAGCGCAGAGGGTAGCGTGTCTGCCTCATTTTCAAGAGGTCCCGAGTTTGAATCTCGGCCAGGGTGAGTTACCTGGATAAGGTTTTTTCTAGGGTTTGCCCTTATCCTGAAAGACCAATGTCGAGAAACTCTAAGCTCTAACTCATTTGAGCATCATTTCACCCAATCCATTCATCATTCAATATGACTTAACGTTGCAAGACATAAATTAAAAAACATCAAGGTTTTTAAATTTTGCTCTCTTGACTTAGGAAGGAGATGAAATAGAAATCTATAACGACTTCATATGCAAGAGAAATGTAAGTATTTAAAATTCAAAAAGGGATAATAAGGAAGATATCGAAATGGATTAGCTAAAAAGAAAATACATAAAAACAAAAATGATATAAACTGTGTTTGAATGAGTTCTTAATTTATTTAGGTTAGATTTTGTCTACCTCCGGGGCTTTCCCTTATCGTGAAAGATGAATGTCGGTAACTCTAGCCTCCATGGACCTCGGATTCATTTGAGCTTCATTTCATCCACTTCATTCACCGTCCGATATCAATTAACGTTGGAGGACTTACATTAAATAAAAATAAATGTCAGCATTTACTATTATGCAGAAGTTAGTCATAATGAGAAGGATATTATCCGAAAATTGAGCATAAACTTTTAATTTGTTAAGAACTTTTCGAATGACTTAAACTCTTCGAATTTTATGGAAATAAACATTTCTTCCACACTAGCCGTGTGTAGGCTAAGGTTTAAGTGAGTAGAGCCAGACTGAAAAATTCAATGTCATAGCCGGGATTTGAACCATGAAATCATTTAAACGAATCATTTAAACCTTAGCCTACACACGGCTAGTGTGGAAGAAATTATTATTTCCATCAATTTACCTGAATAACATAGTGGTTGAACTATGAAGCCTGGGACGTAAGTACTTACAGCATATATAAGTCGCCACAAAAGGTGTGTGTC
The DNA here is from genome assembly GCA_030765055.1 of Mantis religiosa. Classification (NCBI taxonomy): domain Eukaryota; kingdom Metazoa; phylum Arthropoda; class Insecta; order Mantodea; family Mantidae; genus Mantis; species Mantis religiosa. The sequence goes on along the minus strand of CM060948.1, from coordinate 46,124,324 downwards.
TCGTAGCATATGAGAACCTCTAGTGGTCTACCGGGAAATATACGAGTCAGTTGGAGAATTTAATGTCAGGTCGGCATGTTGGCCATAGTAGCTCAGTTGGTTAGAGCAACCGCTTGGAGAGCGGGACATCCGTGGTTCAAATTCCGGCTATGGCATTGAATTTTTAAGTCTGGCTATACTCATTCAAATATTCGTATTTTAGTCAATGTTACAGTCGTTTTGGAGAAAATCAATACTTGCGAGAGCTGTTACCCGCAAAAAGTAGTTCAGGAGCGGGGGATTATCTCGAAAACCTTTTTGTTACATCCTTAGAAGATATTGAATTTAAATACCAGGTTTGGTGCTCCATAGACTATTAGTGTTTGAGTTTCATTATTCACAAAAACAAACGGACACATTTTTTGAAATATTTTGAATTCAAAAAATGTAATGCAAAATCACAGTTTCGAATTTTTGAGTGAGATACTATATCAACTTCTGTTTGTTGTAAATGTAAGGTAGAGAAAAAGGATCAATTAGAAGTTTTATTAATTTAGGAGCTGGAACTGTAAACTTGTAGCTTGTAAACCGGAGACGAATAACTTCTGGTGGTGTTGGTAGATTTTAGTCAATAGATGCGTTTCATCTGACATTAAACAGAATCAGATCCTAATTTCAGCAAAGTTCGCTTGCTAGCAAGGAGCCTTACGAAGTTAAGCCTATAGACACATGCAATCAAGGTGCTTTGTACCTCCTACTACACCTTGTGTTATTTCCAGCGATTTTCTGAAATCCCTTACGGCAATAGGGACGCTCATTACGGGAACAGATTATTACCCATGATATGGAATATTGCAAACGTGAAGCAGGATGTGAAAGAGATTCGTCCATTATCACAATTACGTTAACGATATTTTACGTTAGAGGAAGGACTAGCTCATTAATACCGAAGTAAAATGCAAGTTTATTACTGAGCCATCCCGGTAGAGGAATGAGTAATGGGTAAATTATAGACTATGATTATTAGCAAGCATTAAACGAGAACCTGCTCCTTCTTAAAAGAAATTGTGCACCTGCCAATAAACTATCCACGAGTTACAACGTGATAATGAGAAGAAAACTTGGCACCGAAGATAATTATTGTGTATAGAAAGTTGAAGCTTCATTCCATGGTTACTAGCCACTGTGTGGAATATATATCACAGTGTGCCACAAAATAGGAACAGGTATGAACATATTCATTTGATCTTCGCATCTCTAACGACTGAACATCATTGCTTTTTGCAACGAAACTGAAGTCATAATTCCAACCAGGGCTGCTCCTGCATCTCAGTCGGTGGAGCACCTGCCTGCAATGCTAGGGGTCCCGGGTTCGATTCCCGGCGTTGGGGTGTGGCTTTTTCTCCGGCAAGGATAATTCCTCATCTTCCCCAGAGTCTGGAAGTATGAACGAGGGTGTGAATGTGTGCGTAATCTAAAGATTAGAACCTAACGAATACGAGTTTAACACCTTCGATATGTTCCAAAGGAAAGCGGCCGCCGATATGACCATTGCAGTTAAAGGCGGAGCATAAGTGGAACAAATAAAAGGAATTCTAGCCAGAATGTACACTTAAACTTTAAAATAGATGACTTTGTGCAGTAAGAATAATAATTTGTCCGTCTCTGTTATTATGCTGTAATTCTACAGTTCGATTTTACACACATATCTCATATTTACTTCTTGTTAAACATGTTACTTTCAGTTCCTAAAACTGTCAAATCATTGACGTAGCCTCTTCTTCCGGATCGTTCACTTGCTATGGAGTTGAACATAAGAAGTCTCAAATCCTTTACAGTAATAGCACTCAATGGATGTCATCAGTCCTCACAAACTCGCGCTAAGAACAGGATATGTGCTTCTGGTGCGATGAAAACGCTGACTGCTCGGATGCTTTCGGAGATATATTTGTGTGTGTGTGTGTGTGTGTGTGTGTGTGTGTGTGTGTGTGTGTGTGTGTGTGTGTGTATGTGTGTTTGTCTGTGCCTGTGTGCGTGTTTTGCACAACGAGGTCTACCCGAAAGTCCAAAGACCCCGGCCTCTATCAACCCGGGAGCGATAGAAAGCTCCGGGGCTCCTTCCTTGGGCAAATACATTGAGTCTAAAAAGCCCCCCCCCCCCATTCAAAACGGGTGGAAGTGGATATGCCACTTACGCGCATCAACCCCGCAGGGAAGACTACCGAAAACCTTGGTGGGGCCGCCTGGTGATCTAGCACACCATGTACCATATGTAGGCTAGTACCCAGGACTTCTTAGACCATCCTCTACCTCCTCCGGGCGGCAGAGGCTTGGCCGGAGGTACCCAATCTCCCACTTGTGTCGGAAATACACGGCCCCCTCGAGTCCAACCCAATCCAAACAACTCCCATTCAGTGAAGGGCTCGAATGTTCGGTCCGAGGTTCCTCTAGTAACGTCAAAGGTACCACAAGTGCTAAGGGTCCGCAGCGCCCGCACCACGGCAGTTGAAGGGGACGGATCCCCTCTCCTACGGGGATTTTCGGAGATATCCAGAATGTTTGAAAAGGTGAAACTTCTGGAATAATGTATTTATCTGGTTATAGCGCTTATCCCATTTACGCTGGGTGAGAGCGCGACTTATCTGCTTACGGTACCAACTGTCTGACACTGAATTCACTATAACCGTTGGCCATATACACTGCCATATAAACGCCACAAACGTTTGCAGAATTCATTGTGTAATTTATAGCAGGTATGTGAATCATAATGCTACTACATAATCATATCAGTTTTGTACAAAGCAGAAAACTGCAGTTTAACATTAGTGAATGCATTATACCGAGTAGGATAGGCTTACTTGCAAAATGAACCATGTCGTATGTGTCAGTACCGCAAGGAATTATACTGAAGGTCCTATTAATTCAATACCAGATAAATTAAGGAGACTGTAATTCAAAACGACGAGCTTAGGGATTAAATATTTAATCACTCCTGTTATGTGTGGATTTAATTTTTCAACTATTAAATGCCTTTGTGTTTGAATAAAATATATGTAAAATATACTTTTTATTTGCTTTTGTTTAAAACTGGGTTTCGTTTAATTTATTTACACACACACACACATATATATATATATATATATGGTGAATATTTATTTTAAGATTTTGATTGCATAGCGGCATTGTGTTTCAGCTAATTTATAATAATTACTATCAATTTTAAAACATTGCCTGAGAAAACGTCTAGTCAGAGAAGGGGCGTGAGTGGTTTAGTGTTACGTTACGTGAAAATATTAGAAGCTCTGCTAACATAATATGTACTATGTGAAATGGTCATGATTCCGCACAGTACCAGGCCAGAGCAATAATATGCTGCAGGTACAGGTTACAATATAAATGGGGACACATCGCACCCTGGGTACCACTCCCCAGGAGGAAGGGATGACTTAAAGTAGACAGAGGGTGCTACAGGCCACAGAAGCAACAATTCCAACACGCCTTCCAATGTTGGAGATGCCTAGAGAGGGCGATAAAACGACCTGTCGACCAAACAGCCCTCGAGTGTGCACTGCGAGTACCGTTTCCTTTGAGTAGGAGTCCATGCCATCCTTTCAGCACCGCCAGCCGCACGCCAGCAAAAATAGAAGTAGAAAAGAAGTGAACTAAAAAAGGGAAATATTCGAAAGGAAATCATTGTAGATGATAATCAGTTCAGTGCTCTAGGACAAGAATTACGCTCGAATGACAACAAAATTTCAGTGAATTTCCGCAATTGGATTTCATAGAACTTTCCTGATGCTATTGTTGATTCATAAATAATCATTTTCGCTGATGAACCACGTTTACGTGTGTTCAAAGAATAATACATGGAGCACAGGAAATCCACTAATTATTTACGGAATTTCTCTGCATGACAGGCGTGCTATGTGCCGCAATAGCCATCGAATAACAGAACTAATATTTTTAAGTTACCGTAAATTTACAGTGGTATGCATGCAAATGATTGTATTTTTAACGCTTATCTGATTCGGAGAGACAAATATTTTAAACGATATTCTGTCACAAAGAATGCTACCTGTGAGCTTTGGAGACCGTGAAGGCGATTGTGGTAAACAGGACTATTTCTACAGGTTTATGGTCTGTATGTTCCCCACATATTACCGCTGGGTTTATCTGTGAAGAAACCTAAATAAAACCGAAAGACGATATAAAATAAAAAATTAGAAAGTTTAGAGAGATGGAAATTCTGTGTGAAAATGTAAATTTCATTTAAAAATTCCAGCGTGTGAATGCTGACATATACCTTCTTGAACATCTACCGTAACAGGCTAGAGAAATAAAATGATGATTGAGTGGATGCTGTAGATTAATGAACATTTCTGTTGCAGAGTCCTCGGGAATTACGGATCTAGAATGCCGCTGTATACAACGTTCCCTAGTGGCCTCCTCTCGGTCTCTTTCTCGGCTGAAGCTTGAAATGTACTTATTGTAATTAAGCACAACTTCATGTGGCAGACCATTTCAGCCTCTAGGGGATCCAAAGGCTTCAGAAAAACTGTTTCTTGAATCATAAAATTGCTGAAATTAAGGTTTAACTTGATATTTCCAGTGAAGAACAAGTACCAAATATATGAAACGCAACAATATAGCTAAGCCTCACTTTCAAAAAATGTGAAAAATGTACGTTTAGTCATTGCAACATCAATTCTAGAATGGAATGGAGCAAGCAAATAAAGTGATAAGTAGCATTTTGTTTCAAATTGCTATGTTTAATGGTTTACATATTTGGTGCTTTACACTTAAGTTTAGAAAGCTGTTAGGGGTGTAGATAATATTTTGGCAAATACTACATCACTATATATCCATGCCACCCCCCTAAGGGCCCAAATGACCTTGATGTCGACGGGCCCTAAAACCACACACTCACTCACTCACTCACTTTACCCCCCTACGTCTTGACAGTTTTCCCAAAAACCAATTACATTATTAAATTACACTTAGAATTAAATTACAATTTTACCACTTCATTCCTTTGTACGGTGTAAATGCGCGTATGCCGGCCCTGGTAGCTACGGTCGCTAGAACGTATGTTTCCAGCGTTCCGCCGCGTAGAGGGTCGGGTTCGAGTCCTGCCTTGGGCATGGGTGTTTATGTGTATAGTGTATATGTGTGAAACTAAGGTAAACAGTTAGGAAAATAAACGGAAATAATGAAAAATAGAGGTTAAATAACAAAAATTAAAAATAAAATATATATCTATATACATAGATATGTATAGATAAATATATATACATATACATAGATATTCATATAACATATATTCCCCGCGAATTGAACTATGCCTCTCAGTGTAGACTATCCGTTTTGCTTTCACTGTTTGTATGTGCTGCTAGCAGGAGACCATTGGCCTTACAGAAGGCATTCGATCTCATTCCAATACAACATTCGTTATCGCTAGGTCTGCCCACCCTTGCGCATTACCTTTCGGGGGAAGTGTACTTGAATTTTCAAGCTTAATGTTGAACAATAGGCATAAAAAATAAAGGCAATAATAGAAAGCAGAAGGAACTATACAAGAAAACTGGTATTGGACCAACATATCATAGATAGAGTAAGGAACTTTAAATACCTGGGGACAGTAATTAATAACAGTAATGATAAAGTGGAAGAAATAAAAACAGGAATTTTAATGGCCAATAAAGTCTATCATTCACTCCGTACAATAGTTAGACCTAAAGAATTTCATAGAAACAACAAAATTGGGTTGTATAAAACATAGAGATTGTATAGGCAGCACTGTGCTATGGAAGTGAAACATGGACATTGACACAGAATTTGGAAGAAGCTTTAAAAACTTTCGAAAGAGAGATCCTTAGACAAATATATGGACCAATACAGGAAGGAGGGCGCTGGTGCATAAGATGGCATGAAGAACTATATAGACTATATAAAAATATACATGTTGCCCAAGACATTAAAACTAAAGGAATGACATTGGCAGGACATATACGTATTAAGAATATTAAAATGAGTTCTTAATGGCAAACTTTATAACACAAGTGCAGTAGGAAGACCGAGGATGAGATGGGAGGATGTCATACAGAAAGATGCTCAACAAATACTAGGATTACAAGGATGGAGCAGGAGAGCTGGAGAAAAAGAGTATTGGAGGCAGCTGCTGAAGTAGGCCAAGGCCCAGGAAGTGCTGTAGCGCCACTCGAAGAACAGGAGGAAGGAGAAGAAGAAGGAGAAGAAGAAGAACAAACTTGAATTGTTTGTGTATGCTATGCATATTTTGTGGTACTAACCAACTTTAACACATAGTACTCTTAAGTAGTATAATTGTAACTCCAAAAACGAAGCAAGTATAGATATTTGCAGAATCCATAATTAGACATATCAATAACTTGTATGGAGGGTTCTACTGGAGTTTTTACCCACTAGTTCTAGAAGTGTTACTGTCTCTTTTGGTGTCTAAAATCCGCGGTCTAGTTACTACAATGTAGCCTAGTGTCATATGCTGCTTCCTAACTAAAACGTAACGAAGTTGAAACAGGATTATGGTAATGATGTTTTCGGAGTCTGCAGTGATCATGTGGAACGGGATTATTCTCACCTGATGTCGTCCCGCGTTGCAGCTGAGGTCGGGGGTTGCATTCAGCCCTCCTGGATGGTGACGATGAAGCCACGAGCTGCTACTTCTTCCCGATTTAAATCTTTGGTTCATATGTCACACCCTACATTAGAATAGATTTAATATTTATTAGCTTTGGGGGGAATCCGTAGCGGTAGAGCTAAACTATCTCAACAAACACTAGTTACACCACGCGGTAGGGTGGACATGTTATTTTACTGATAACTAGCTTACCTGCATGGTGGTGAAAGGTCCAGCGAAGGAAAACTCACAAATGCATTTTAAAAAGAGGTTTAATAATTCCAGACAACTTACATTCAATGAGGCTTGTGTTCCGGAGGGTTGCTACAAACACATCCTCTCACGCTGGTGGCGGCCGCTCGTCTGCGGAAGAGGAAGCCAACCCCCTCTCCAGCGCAACCAATGAACAAAGATCAGCCAGTGGCGCCAGGTCTGACAACCCATACAGGGTTGCCACACCTCCCCCCGGACCACAAGCTGTTGACCCAGGGTCAACAGAACAATTAATAACAAATGAAAGGAAACTCGCTCGAGTGATGGAACAAAAAAAAACAAAAAAAAAACAAAAAAAAAAAAATTAGCATACAAACATCACAAACAGTATTACAAACATAAATCTTCTCTTGACGTTACACATTCGTTTCTTTACTCCAGTGTCTGTCTATAACTTTAATTAAAAAGCCCTCAAAGAAAAATAAATGAAGTTCAGCACTTTTCACCACTACTGCACCAAGCAAAAAAAAGTTTCACAACCTGCCTGAACAGTACATTCCATTCCCACTGGTCTCACAAATGTAATAAAAAACTTGAAGCTTGCACTGCAGTCACTGATGAATAAAGACCACTGAATTGAGCACAATTGTACTTGCTCTACACTGAATAACAATGTGGGGCATTAATAGTTCTTCTGCCCCCAACACAGGTACGAAGTGACAGCACTAATAGCTGCCAAAGCTCTGACGAACAGTGGTCATAAAGGGCGGACCAAAGCCCGATGACACAAGGCAGTGTGGCAGGTTTAGCACTCCCATGGTGCAAACAGTTCGGTAGGAACAGTGTGGTGCAGCAGGAACGCAGATAAATAGGGCTGGCTTGATACGTATCATCATACTACAACATTATTTCCAAAAATATAAGTGTACGTCAATTACAGAAGACAACTACATCATTAAAAACAAACTTCACTTCTGAACAATAATAAATAATACAAAAAAATTAGGTACACCCCATCTGGGTAGCAAGATACATGATAAAACTAAGATAATTTCCATCACTCGGCAATATATATAGCTTACAAATTTTGACAAGATAAATCAAATAATCTTCACAAAATAATCTTCACAAAAGAATACATAAAACATAGGAATGTCACAATCAAAACTTTACAAAAACCCCTTAGGGTAGAAATAATACAATACACACACAGCACAAAATAATTTGACCTTCCAAAACATTGAATAAAAATATTACAAATTTTCAAAATACCAAAACTTACAATTAGAGGGGTACCCCAAAATATTACACGTGGCCATAAACTTTTTAACAAAAACTGACGTGTACACTTAAACAAAAATGAGCTCAGTTTTTCTCTTTGTTTTTACCATTATAATTTCAATCATATTTATTATGTGCGCGCACTACTTAATATCATCAGTACTACTACCTTTCAAATCAACAAAACTACTTACAATCTACTAACATCAACATTTTGCATGCCAACAAAACTACTGTCACATTACTACACCAACGAAAAAAAAAAAAAAAAAAAATCGTTCTACAACACAATACATAGAACAAAACTGAAAGAAAAATTAAGTTCTGGGGCCTCAAAATTTCACATCCTAGATACACAAAAGAGAAAATATAGTATCATGTCTTAGCCTATTCTAAAAACTTTTGTATACATTGAAGGGTACTTTTGCTTTTCAACATAAAACTTAGAATTGAATAAACCATTAAAGCATACTGGTAATCACACAACCCCAAAATATATATCACTCTTAATCCAAAACAATTTTATCAAAATGTTCAAACTATTAGCATCCTGCAATAAAGAGACAAAGTAAACATCTGTACTAGTAATGTGCTATCTCCCAAATACCTGGTAACTATGGCGAGGATGACAAACAGAACATCCCCAGGTCTCAGCTTCATAACAGTCATTCACAAACCTCTTTGTGATTCAGGTTTTCCTCATCATCTTAGCATGCACATTTCAGCACCAATGCTAAACAAAACTCAAAAATACACTTAATTACTTGCATCGATAAGCACATTTCAGCCATTTTATCGAGCCTAAAACGCTGGATTAACGGGCACATTACAGCAACCCCATTAACCAGATAAACTTTACCTCTACATCTTTCACATAATCACACATAATTTCATTCATCCTTCTTATCGAGGTAGCACAGCACTATTCCAGAATGTAAACTTAAAATTAATAAACAAAATTTCAATTTTCTAATCATTGCAAAAATTATCATAAAATGAGGTTATTCAACTCAAAACAGTTATTAGGGAACATATACTTTTAATATCAATTAATTGTGACTTTCAATAATAACAATTGTATGTTCAACTTTTGACATCTAATTCATCAAACATCTATCCAAGTATTGCCATTTGCCAATAATATACATCATATTCCAAAACAAAATAGCTTAGCACACTATACACTAAATCTCAAAATTCTCACTCAGAAAACAAGGGGCAATATACTTTACATACAACCTTTTTACATTTAATGTGACACAAAAGAAAAGCAAAATGCATTTACAGTCTATATGGTCCCACAGGATCAAAATATGGGAATATCCTAGAAACATGTACTGATTGTTCCTTAACTCTAGGAGCATTTGGTCGACGAACCACATAAGTAACAGGAGTAATTTGTCGAACAATTTCAAAAGGCCCAAAATATCTATGAAGCAATTTGGTACATTTTCCCTTTTTCCTAATTGGAGTAAAAATCTTAACAAGCTGACCTACTGCGAAATGAGTATCTCTATGCTTAGCATCATATCTTTCTTTCTGTTTAATCTGTTGCTGGTTAATATTATGGATGGCTACTTCACGAGCTTTCTGAATCTCTTCCAAAGTTTGCCGAACAAATAAATCATTTGAAGTGGCCTGAAGTTGCACCTGATTTGGTAAGGAAGGTTCACGACCATATATCAAATAGAATGGTGAAAATTTTGTAGTTTCCTGAACAGAAGAATTGTATGAAAAAATCACATATGGCAAAACATTAGACCAATTGCGCTGATTTGAATCCACAAAATGACTAAGACAATTTAGTAAAGTCTGGTTAAATCGTTCAGTAAGGCCGTTGCATGCAGGGTGGTATGAACTAGTAAAATGAGGGGAAACTGACAAAGCTTTCAAGAGTTCCTGGGTTACTTCACTCAGAAAGACACTACCACGATCAGACAGTAACATGGCAGGGGCCCCATGCCTGCAAATAATCTGATGTAAGATGAACTTAGTAACCTGGGGAATGGTAGCCAAAGAGAGAGGGGCAGCTTCAACCCACCTAGAAGCATATTCTGTAGCAACTATGATATACTTATGACCCGACGTAGAACGAGGCAAAGGGCCTAACAAATCTATTCCCCAACGTTCTCCAATAAAGTTAACTGGAATAGGCTGCAAAAGACCAGCAGGTTTTTGATTCTTAGGTGCCTTCCTAGACTGACAACTTGGACAAGTTTTCACAAAATGCTCAATATCTTTTTTCATACCTATCCAGTAGTATCTTGAATTAATCTTACTAAAAGTTTTAGAAAAACCTAAATGACCAGATAGTGGATCATCATGACATGAGGACAAAATTTCATGCTTTAACACCTCAGGAATGACTAGTAAATGCAAGGGACCAGTAGAACTCGAATTTTTCCTGTACAAGACATCACTTTTCAAAATATAGGTAGAAGCTTGACGTTGAACCTTAGCAGGAGCAGATTCAGGATCCTTAAGGGCATTAATAATTGGAGTCAGAACTGGATCATCATTTTGTTTCTGAGCAACCTCAACTGGTGATAGCAAACAGGTAATTAGCTCATCAAGTTGTTCAATTTGGTGCTCTTCAGGCTGTAACACAGGGAACCTTGACAAAACATCTGCGTCATTATGTTTCTTACCAGATTTATAACATATATCATAATCAAATTCCTGTAACTTTAGACTCCAACGAGCCAACCGGCCTGTCAAATCCTTTAAATTGTCCAGATAACAAAGGGAGTGATGGTCTGAAATAACATGCACTTTATAGCCATACACAAAAGTCCTGAAATGTGTTAAACCAAAAACGATTGCCAAAAGCTCTAACTCTGGTACACTGTAATTTCTTTCACATTTTGACAAAGTTCTAGAAGCATATGCAATAGGTCTAAGATTATCATTTACTTTCTGTAGTAAAACACATCCTATTCCTAGACCACTAGCATCAGTGTGTAATTCTGTATAGGCTCCAGGATTATAATGAGCCAACACAGGAGCAGAAACAAGAGAGTTCTTTAACTGCTGGAATGCTGTTTGCTGATCCGGGCCCCAAATAAAACTTTGACTTTTCTTGGTCAGCTGAATCAATGGATGGGCAATGTAAGAGTAATTCTTAATAAATTTCCTGTAGAAATTGAACAAACCCAAAACTTTTCTCACATCTCTAACATTCTTTGGGCGTGGTAGTTCTTTGATCACTGTAACTTTCTCAGAATCTGGGGAAATTCCATCTTTAGATACTTCAAAACCCAATAACTTTATCTTTTCCATAGCAAAGAAACATTTCCCAGGTTTCAGTTTAAAATTATGCATTTCCAAACGTTGAAAAACAGCTTCTAAGTTTTCTAATAATTGTTCAAAAGTTTTGGCAAAAACAACAATATCGTCCAAATATGCTAAAGCTTTCTTAAATTTCAAGTCTCCTAACAATTTCTCAGCAACAAAACTGAAAAATCTTGGTGCATTAGCAAGCCCAAAAGACAAACGTTCAAATTCATACTGCCCTTCATGAGTAACAAATGAGGTATACTTTTTACTATTCTCCTCTAAAGGAATTTGAAAGTATGCTGACAACAAATCTAAGGAAGCAAACCATTTAGCTTCTCCAAGGTAACTAAGGAGGTCATCAATAAGAGGCAAGGGAAAGGCTGAGTTTACTGTAACCTTATTCAGTTGACGATAATCTACACAAAACCGCATAGAGCCATCTTTTTTCTTTACCAACACAACAGGTGATGACCAAGGTGACTGAGAATCTCTAATAATACCAGCATTTTTCATTTCCTCTACTTGTTGGGAAATAATCTCTTTCTGCTTATGAGCTACCCTATAGGGTCGTTGCTTAATAGGTTTGTCATCCTTTACCTCTATTTTAAATTCAGCTACATTAGTTGAGCCTAAATCTTGCAATGAAGTGGCAAAAGCATGTTCATATTTTAACAACAGATTATGAAGATCTGACTTTTGAGCTTCAGTTAAGTTGGTATTAACATTAAATTCAAACTTTGGAGCGTTCAATGGAGTAACATCCTTAGGTGAAACTGAGTTACTTTGAACAAATGCAACCTCATGAGCATTAGCTAATACAGTTTTAGCAAAAAGTGTTTGAGGAACAGCTGAATTATTATGTACTGGTATCACAAAGTCCTTTGAAGATTTGCAAACTACAGGTGGAATAGAAATATTCTTCTTATGCATAATACTGGTAGAAGGCTCGAACATAACCTCATTTGTAATATCAGCTGAAGGCTGCACTGCCACAAAACAAGTAGTAAGCGGTGGCAATTTAACATCTTTTACAACAGAAACTTTATTAACTATCTGTACCTCATCGTTCAATGGAATCACAGCAATATCTGTAAAGGGACCACCACATGTTGTTTCAAAAGGAATGTGTACCATTTCTCCCTCATGAGTTTGAATCTTAACTTCTGCACAAGAATAATCAATGGTAACTTTATGTGAAGTTAGAAAGTCATTACCCAAAATGAGATTATGTGCCAAGTCTTTTACCACTAACACATCTTCCTGAAAAACAAAGCCATTAATTTGAAATTTCAAATTTGTTTGATAAGGCGCATCTAATAACTTGTTACCAGCTGTTTTAAGCAAAATCTCGACAGGTTTCATTTTAGAAATGTCATTGATATGAGCTGCATTCACAATGCTAACTGCACTTCCTGTATCCAACAAAATTGGAAGTTTTGACTCCCCAATGGACCCCAAAATTTGCAAAATTTGACCTGGAAGAGAAACAACATTAGACACAGGTGAACTTACTTTGGGTACCTCTAGGTTATGTCGTTGGAGGCTGGGCCTCTCGAGTTTTTTGAAGCAGATGGTGAAGTCCAGCAATTACGTGCCATATGACCACGCTTGTTGCAATTGTAACACACAATAGGTGCCTGCTGTCTCTTTTCATGATGTCTTGGAGGCTTAAGTGGAGGTGGCTGCACAGTAGATGCAGCAGCAGTGAATTGAGACTGAAGCTGTTGCATTTGGGTAGCAAGTTTAGTGACCTGTTCACTCAATGTGGAAACAACATTAACAACTGGTTCAGAGTGATTTACACTTTCAAACCGTGATAAAACAGGTGCAGATGACACAGGTGGAGAAGTGTAAGTTGATGTTTGTGCTTGTACTAAATGTTGTCTATGTTGCACATAAAAATTAGCTTTATCAATGCTTTTAATAATTTGTAAAACCTCCTCAACTGTTTGTGGATTTAATGGGAGCAAAGCTTGCACATACTGAGGTTTCAATCCTTTCACTAAGTTTTTTACCTGCTCCATTTGTGTCATTGCAGCGTTAACTTGGTCACACAAGGATAATACATCATAAATGTAATCTAATACAGGTTCATTTTCTAATTGTACCCTCTGCCTAAGTTTAATTTCCAACAATTCATCTTGATTGGACATTTGAAAAGCTGCCAAAAACTGTTGAGTTAGAAAATGCCAATCATGCTCAGGGTGTCTATGGCAAAAAGTTCGGTACCACAGTGCTGCTGTGTCTCGCAAGTAACATGGGAAAAACTTCAACTTCTGTACATCTGACCAACCATTTGCTGTAGAAACTAAGTTAAATTTTCTCAAAAATTCTGAAGGAGATATCAGTGCTATCCTGTCAAAACAGGGTGGATCAATAAAAGGCCGAGAAACTTGCATTGTCTGAGTCTGATTAACATTAGGTGCCATGGATACTTCTAAATTACTAGGTACATGTGCACTTTGATTAGCTAAAGCAGAAGTCGAAGCTATTACATCATGTGAATCCATTGTAACTGGCACATTGGATGATTGCCGCGTTTTCTTAGGCATTTTGACTTATTTTTAAGTAACACTGGACACCAGAATAAAATAAGCAGAATTACCAACTGGAATGAACACAAAAATGAAGTTCATACTTCACAAAAACACCAAAAAAAGAAACTATTTACTTTGAATTTTACTGCCAAAACTCACACAGCGTCACTTGAAAATCAACACGTGACCACGTGGTGTCCATTATCAATTTCCATGTAGTTATAAAAAAAAATTTTAGCACAAAATTATGAAATAAGTTTACTATTGAAGAAATCAAATAAAAAACAGACCAAAAGTTAAAGGATTACGAGACGATGACCAGATTAGAATTTCTAACTAATTGAACACCACGCGGTCGGCCATGTTTCCTCCATCTTTCACCACCGTATACATTCGAATTTTTTTCATAAAAACCGGACTAAAGCAAGGAGAAAAAAAAAAATTTTGAGATCTTACCCGCGTCTCCACCAATATGTCACACCCTACATTAGAATAGATTTAATATTTATTAGCTTTGGGGGGAATCCGTAGCGGTAGAGCTAAACTATCTCAACAAACACTAGTTACACCACGCGGTAGGGTGGACATGTTATTTTACTGATAACTAGCTTACCTGCATGGTGGTGAAAGGTCCAGCGAAGGAAAACTCACAAATGCATTTTAAAAAGAGGTTTAATAATTCCAGACAACTTACATTCAATGAGGCTTGTGTTCCGGAGGGTTGCTACAAACACATCCTCTCACGCTGGTGGCGGCCGCTCGTCTGCGGAAGAGGAAGCCAACCCCCTCTCCAGCGCAACCAATGAACAAAGATCAGCCAGTGGCGCCAGGTCTGACAACCCATACAGGGTTGCCACAATATATGGCACTCAGATGCACACACACACTCACACACACACACACTCACACACAGATATATACATTTGCCTCAATCTGAGCTATGAGAAATATCAAGATGTTCAATTTAATTTATATTATTTATACAATGTTTGATATGAAACTTAAAAATAATATTGTATACCTTGTTTACAATTAACAGAAAACTGATATTAACTCTTTTACAAAGTTTCGTCGTGGCACTGAATTTACATCTTTACACCATAACCTTCTTCCAGCAAAAGACGCTTTCTTTCGCAGCTGGTTTACCAAAATTATTGATGTTCCATTCTCTCGTTGCCATCACTATCAATCAAATTTAACTTTACTGGTCTACGTCACACATTAAATAATCTCATTTTTAAAACTACCAATCATAAAGCATTCACATCATATCATTTACATGTTGCGTAAGCTAATGACCTACACAATATCGATTCTTAAACCACATATTTAAACATTTTTCTAACTCTCGGGACCTAAAGCAAAGCTACCTTTGCAAAGTAACCCAAATTCAGTTCTGATGAGAGTTATTTTAGTTCTTCTCAGCAACTAAAAACCTTTGTGTACTCACTTTCTTCTCGGGCAGCCAGCCAGGTTAAAAAAAAAAAAAAAAAAAAAAAAAATAGAAATCAACGTTTTGGGAGTGTGCATCTCTCCCATCATCAGGATATTTATAAATTGTTATAACCACAAATGAAGTACTGGATGTAACACAACTATAAACAAAGACAGAACACTATCAAAATTCGCATTACTGAACAAAAAACTGTTTGCAGTAAATTAAATGCCAGGTCAGGAGATGGCGTGAGTATAGAAAATTGTGTCAAAGAAACGTAACTACTTAACTTTATTATAAAGCTGTATTGATCTTTGCTTCTTAATTCTACAGATTTTCATTTTTAAGGCCGGTTTCCAAAAGGAACTGAACTGAAATCCAACATCACGATTAAGCGTGCTCCTTTCAGAGGAAATCGCCAAAGCCTCCTTAATTCTCCGCTCCCAGTAAAGGAGCACGCTTAAACGTGATGCTGGATTTCAGTTCAGCTGCTCTTGGAAACCGGCCTTAAAAATGGAAATCCGTCGAATTAAGAAGCAAAGATCCATACATCTTGATAATTAAGTTAAGTAGTTACGTTTCTTTGACACAATTTTCTATACTCACGCCATTTCCTGACCTGGCATTTAATTTAATGAAAACAGTCTTTTGTTCAGTAATGTAAATTTTGATAGTGTTTTGTCTTTGTTTATAGTTGCGTTATATCCAGTTTTTCATTTCTAAATATCCTGATGATGGGAGAGATGCACACTCCCGAAACGTCGATATCTAATCATCTTTTCACCTGGCTGGCTGCCCGAGAAGAAAGTGAGCGCATTCGTCGCCAGGAAAGCTTCAGGTCTTATTTTAACCCATGTGTATTTTAGAATCAGTCACGAGATTTGTACAATTTATGAAGTTTTCTCTGCTTTTGCTTTATTTAGTATCTTTAATATGAACCTCTGGATGCTTTAAAATATTTTAAATATATAATTATCTGTAGTAAATGAATTGATTAAATAGTCTTTAAAACAACACAAACATGGAAACTCACATCCAAACGCAATGAATTTGAAGAAATGACATTAATTTCCAACTGCTGCACACACTTGTTGGCCATGGAAGCCTCATGTTAGATTCGAAACAGCGTATTTTACTAATTACTTTCGGTACGAGATCAAAACCAAGACGTCGCAAACCACGAACGGAAGCTTACATGATGTTTACAATCTCAGCGCATGACAGAACATTGTTTTCAACAGGGGTGTCGTTGTTTATTCACGGGAGACACAATCTAAAGCTGCGTAACAAAATTATCAACATAGCGAAAGAACGTGAACAAAAAGGAACAACGATGCTGGCAGCTAAAATAACAGCATAGTGTGTCTACAAAACGATATGGCCGTACATTGTTTTCCCACACGTTCCCGGCAGAGCTATAGACAGCATCCGTTTTCTGATGCAAAATGGGAAGCCTGACTGCACCAGTTTCTGCTTCACGCTTTCGTGGATACCTACTCATGGGGCTTTTACCACATTAAGAGCAATAACAAACTAGGACCGGGTAGCGTAGGAAGCAAATTTTTACTGCCAGTTTGGTAAATATTGAACATCTCATCACCGCAACTGCTGTAGCTCGGCATTTACAAGGGTTTCCAATGCTGAAAATCTAGCAAATATTTAAGGACCGCTTTATTTGTATTTTCCGTGTAAGAAAACACAAACGTCTTTGCTCTTTTAGCCCGTACTGTGAACGTAAATTAACAGAAGGAAATGGCTAATAGCGATATATGTATTTTCAGATTGGGATACAGCCTTTATCAATAATGCTACTTTTCCCATAATGCTGCTGCTGTCACTCGAAGTGCACTATGAAAACCACCAATCTATGCAAAATTGACTGAGAAGTTATATGAAACCTGTTGCTTCTACCGTTAGCAATTGTTATAAATGTAGAAAAATGCTCGTAGTGAGTTTTATACCCTATAATCCGCATTTCGAAAGGAAAATTTGCTTCCTGTAAGGAACATCTAATACTACATTACAAAATTGTAAATTGTTTCTTCAAGTGATGACATCTGTACTCCTTTCAACTTGTTAAATAATGAACCAATTTATGTGTTTAATGATCATATCTATGAGATATCTTTGTAAGTAATATAATATGAAAATTTCTTTTAAAATATCAAAGGTAAATAGCATTCACTGGGAAAGAGTCAATTAGAACAAAAATAGTTATAAATAATCGTTGCGTTGAACAGGTAAGCCATTTTAATTACTTGGGAATTGATGTTAGTTATTAAAAGGAATATGGTGTCTACAATAAAATATGAAAATTTCAAAGAGTGTGTGGAACAATAAATAGAACACTTAGAAACAAAATACGTAAAGAAACAAAATTAACGTTCTATAAAGTTATGGCTGTACCTATACTGACATACGGAAGTGAGACTTGGACGTTAACTAAAAAGCAACAGAGTAAAATACAGGCTCCAGAAATGAAATTCTTGAGAAGGATGCACGAAGAGGAACTTATTAAGAAATGAAAATATAAGAGAAGAGCTGGACATTTTTAGTATGAATGATAGGTTAAAAGATCTCAAACAAAAATGGAAGGAAAATGTTGAAAGAATGCCAGATAATAGACTTACAAAACAAATATTACAGTATCATGCTAAAGGTAGGAGATCGGTGGGCAGACCCAGGAAACGATGGCTGGAGGACTTCGAAGGCGGAACAGGCACTTGATTGTCTATGCCATCAACTGAAGAAGAAGAAGAAGAAGAAGAAGAAGAAGAAGCTATTCTGAACTTCTCAAGTTTTTCAGACTGCTACTTTATTCATTTTCATCGTTTAAAGATCAAGTTAGCTTTCTTCAGAAAGTTCCCTAGGCTCACTGTGTTGTTTGTCTATTGTGTGCTCTGTTTGCTGTCATTTAGCCCAGCTGGAACCTGGTTTTGGCCGTTTTCTGAAAAATAAGTGTCAATATGTGTTTCTGGGCCATATTTTGGAAATTAAAATGTACCAAAATCAGAAAAAAGAAATAGCTTTCCGCAAAAAGTTTGTCGGTGCCTGTATCTTTATTCGTTCAAAAATTATTTAAGTTTAAAGTTTTGAAAAATCTCGATAATCCAAATTTATAGACTTGCCTGTTTTTGGGATTTCGAAAAAAAAATTGAGTTAAAGGTGTCATATGAAAGCTGAAGACCAGCAGAATCCAGTTTCAGTCTTAGAGTTTTGATATCTCAATTAATAAGAAGGTTATGACGTAAAAGGCGACCCACTTGCCACAGTGAGAATTGTAAAAATTGGGCAGTCCTAAATTTTGACACGTCATACAACGCAAATAAATAGGAATTTTGAAAAACTAAGATCGGATTCGTGGTCCTGGGATTCTAAACTTTCTTCCATGACAGAGCGGAAGACTCTTCTTTCGGATATTTTGCTTGCTGTGGCGTATCCAATCCCCTGCAGTAACAGATCGCTACTCGTAACCATGGTAGTCACTGCATCAGAATCAACCGGCTTTCTCACTCAACTCTTGCTCTGCAAGATTTATTTCGTCAGATTTTCTCACTCACTAGACTGCTCGCACATCTACTAACTCGCTTGACGAGGGTCACACTTATACTCGTGCAGCCCTACGAACTTTCCAGAACGTTCGAAACATGCAGGAGGATCTAACTATCTGGCGATAGCGTTTATTACGTTTAGAAGAGCGCGTTCCTTGTCCGATTTCGGTTTCGACTACACGGTGCCGACCTCCCGACAACTTTGGCGACACCCACTGATCACGTCAGCGTCTCTAAAAATCATATTTATCAATTGTATTTGTAGCGGTGAACTATGTATTACTAATCTAATCTGAGTCATCTGAAAATCAAGTTCCAGATGCCTTAATATTCCTCTCGAATATTTCAAGAAGTGTGCCCATGAATAAATTACATTACCGCAGCAGGTAATTGTTTAAGTCGTTGCGCCTGTGTTACATATTTTCTGAAAGTAAAATTCCACAGCATCGATTTACAGAAGACAAAAGATGAAGCCGAGCAGGTTTAAACTAGAGCACTACGTACAGAGTATCAGTAATAGGTTTCTAGGCAACCCGTTTCGCTCAGTTCATAGAGGCTTCCAAATTTTATTTTCTAACACATTTTGTATTCATGGCAACATGTGGAAATTAAAACTCCATGCATTTGTCTCTTTTCACTTTCTATCACTGGAATATTGTAAATATAAAAGGCTAAACTCGTCAATTCTTTAAGTAAACGCCCGGACAACTGAATGCTTGTAATGAGTCTGATAATGTACGTCATATTCGAGACCTTCTCTTTTCAGTAAAAGCGGACAATCTAGGCATAAACAGAACTGATCTATTCTGTAGTCCGGCTTTAATTCGCATTTATTTTATGCAGGAAGAATATGCCTTTCCTTATTAATCCTATGTCTTATGACCATACCTTGCAGGTATACGATTAATTTACGTAAATATTTCGATTTACATATGTGCAGCAATGATACTGAATAAAATGTGTGTGCTCTAAGAAACTATTTTGAAGTAGACAGTACTAATAATTAGATATTCGATTTATATGGAAATGCATATTCCATCTGCTTTTATAAGGCAGGCATAAGTGCGTTTTATCATCACTGGTTACTTCATATGAAGTTTTATAGTATATATAAAAGCATATGTTTGGTGTTAGCGTATATTTTTAAAATCTGGCCTTATTTTGTTTAGTATTAAACGGGTTCATAGAGTTGTGATATACTTGTGCAGTTCTGCTTATTAACCAGAAGTCCCATAATGAACCTGTAGCGAAAAGATATGGCCCTTATTAGTGATGTGAAGAAGTTGCATGAAAAAAATGCATTTCAACCGGAAAATCGCAACAGATGGTAAGCCGCCCGCCCCGGTAGCGTAGATGGTAGCGTGTCTGCCTCGCGATCAAGAAGTCCCGAGTTCGAATCTCGGTCAGGGTGAGTTACCTGGATAAGGTTTATTCCGGAGTTTTCTCTTATCCTGAAAGTCGAATGTTGGGTAACTCTAAGCTCTATGGACCCCGAGCTCATTTGAGTATCATTTCACCCATTCCATTCACCGTCCGATATGACTTAACGTTGGTGGACGTAAATTAAAGAAAGAAAGAAAAAAGAAAGAAAGGAAGAAAGGAAGGAGGAAGGAAGAGAGGAAGAGGGGAAGGGAGAAAGGGAGGAAGAAAGAGAGGGAGAGAGAGGGAGAGAGGGAGGGAGAGGGAGAGAGGGAGAGGGGGAGAGGGAGAGAGGGAGAAGATAGTAAGCAAAATGCATTACATGGTCACTAGCTGTATCAACAGCAGGCTGTGAGAGATTGATTTTCTTGCGAAAAGTGATTTTGAGAGTGCTATAAATGGCAAAAGATAACGGCAATAAAGGTGAGCTTTTAAGATAGTGGGTTAAGGACTGTGGATCACTGGATTGCACAACAGACGATAAGGTTGTTGTTTGTCAGCAAATTGCATGTAACAAAATGTTTTAATTAGCAGAAAATCCTACACACCTGCGATTGGACACTGAAAGATCCGAAGCCAAACTTTCAGTCTCAAGCCAGATTAGGGCTGAGACCTCTACTGGCAGTAGAATATCTTATAAGTTAGGGCAAATGACGGTAGAGGATTTTTTTTGTGTTTACTTCTTATAATTTTATATATATATATATTGTGTACTGATAGTGAAGTGTTTTCATGTGCCTAAAACAAGTCTTGGTGTTTTGTATTTTTTGCCGGAGTCGATGTCGTACTTACCTAGACCGCGTATTAGGGAGTTGAAGTTATGGGAGAGGTAACGTACTGAAGCAAAACAAAGAAAAATCACTTCAAAGCATAGTTCACTCATATTGCAAAGTCGCAGTCTATTCAACAACAATGTGTTTTTCAGCGTTTTATGTAATCAGAGCATGATGTTACGGCTTCTGAGATCGATGAACAAGAACAAATTTCCTTTCATACGTTTATACACAAAAAAAAAACTATTCTTACGAATTTAATTCAGCGAATGGTCTACATACTTTACAACATTTTATAAACTGAGCATCGAGTAACGGTGGTTTAAAATCAAGTATTCAGAAATAGTAAGTCAGCTTTCTATTACAACCACAAGTCTCCAAACTGAACTGATCAAAATTCGCATTTTGAGAAACATGAAAACATATGTCTTTGCCGCTTTGCGTGTCCCATTAATTGCATATAATTGTGTTAATTCTTCGAAAAATGAGTTCATTGTGTCGAGGAGACCTAAACAAGGAGCGCTTATACTGTCGATGAGAGGGCTTCAGTAATAAAAATACCGATTGGAAAAGGAGTCAAGATTTGTGAGGTTTTAATAGACCAACTTACCTGCAAGTTACCGATATATGTCCCTTTATAGGATGGTATACGTCAGCAGCACGATGGAACACCTATCCAGTACGGAGATAATATATCGAATCACGTTAAGTTTTTCTGCATTGAAAGCGGAAATAACCTTCCAATGTCAATTTCTCATCTCGACCTTTTGCATTTGTACTACTTCAAGTCATTGGTGATAGTTATAATTGTAATCGAAGAGGAAAGCTTTGCTGTAGTGGTACTTTTCAATCACATTTTGAAGCAGAGTTCAGGAAAGTTTGTGATAATGCAACAAACTAGAGTGCAAAAGTAATATCGTAGTTAATGCTGACACTTAAAGCAGATATATGGGTTGAAAAGTACAATAAGAAAGCCTCCATTAACCACTATTGCCTGTATTTATTTCATTTAAGAAGTATATGGCACATATTATCGAGAAAAGTGGATTGCTTTAACTTAACCCACTTTATCTAAATCATCTAAAAACTCAAATTTACCAGTTCGACCATAGATAACACGCGTGAAGCAGAAATAAAATAGATGTTTATATCAAATGGAGCCTTTTTATTATGATATCATATGGAAAACGTGGAATGTTCCAGTTTCATACATATTGTGGCTTTGTGGGTTCGTAGAATTAATAAAATTGTTTTTGCAGATTTTTAAAATGCTCTCTATTACAAGTAAAACAAGCTTTGTACAACCCTGGCAGCAACAGAATAACGTGACATACACAGACGCAGTCTTCAAGGTCTCTCGTTGCTTCACCACATGTAAAAAAACAAAGAAATCACTTGCGGTACACTTCAAATATCTGCAGACGCACAATTAACAGCTCAATAGTAACTGACTAGCATCGCAGGTACTGACAGGCTGTTTAAAGCCAGAAGCTTTTGCTGTGTATCCACCCAGGTTTTGGATTTAACCGCAGGTTGAAAATGTTGGTGATGCATGATAGGGTGGGATTATATTGTTGAGGAATCTTTACAAGGTAGCTTTTCTTGCTCTTC
Source organism: Mantis religiosa (assembly GCA_030765055.1). NCBI lineage: Eukaryota > Metazoa > Arthropoda > Insecta > Mantodea > Mantidae > Mantis > Mantis religiosa. The sequence continues at coordinate 46,101,594 of CM060948.1, read as the reverse complement.
TGATTTTTTACAGGATGCCAAACCATTTTTTCCCCTTACACCCTGGTGTTTATTGGATTAATAGTGGGGTAAATTTTGTAGCCAAACAGCTCATTTGAAGGTTATGGAGTTCAGCTTTTGCTGCTGTTCGGATTAATTCCAGTGTTACCTCGGGAGCCCACAGACCATACGCGGTACCCTGAAAAGCCTCAAGGGGCGTCAGGTAGCGTCGTAATCTCCTAGAGACCGAATGTCGGCTCTAACTGACTAGCAACTCTAACACTTGCGGCTTTAATACCCCCAGTCATTGTTTCTAGAATGCATAGACCGCTCGATAACGATCACGATGGCAGCGGGAACTTGCAGACTATCTCTCTCTCTTTCTCTCTCTGTTTCCCCCTCCCTCCCAGCAAGCTTCCAGCTGTGCGCCTACGTGCCGGCCGCTGTCCACCGCAAAACAGTGCCTCGGCGACAATATGTAGACCGTGCTAAGTCTACACTTCTACCGGGGAGAAAGTTAAAAGGGGCTGAAGAGTATGTTTTGATATCTCTCCTCGCTCTATTACGGGTTTCTAAGCATACCAAATCCAGAATTAATGAAAGGTTTATTAATAGCTTCAAAGAAAGTTAAGAGTGCAAATTCAAAAAGAAGTTTATTCATTGCTTCTTATTTTAAGATTAACGTGCAAAAGTACTGAAAGAAAAAGAACATACATGCATAAAATGAAAGCACCAGTATCTTTTTACCTTTACGTGATGAAGATAATATATTTGTTTCTTTCGGCTTTAAGTTCCCTGCCATCATATTTAAGTTACATCTTTCTGTTTGAACTTCCGAAACACAACAGATGAGGTAACATCTATTTCAGTATTTTACTAATGTACAATTTTAATCCTATTATCAGTTGTTATTTTTATTATTAATTATTGCTGCATCCCAAATGTTCTGTTAACTCACAACTGACGTTTTTCAGTAGAGAGAAATGCAAATGTCTGTGGGTTAAACATCAACTTTTTTACGCTAGATTGGATAATGTTTACTAGGTCTCAAATGAAATAATCACTGCAGGAAACGTCCAGATATTCCAGTGAATTACAAGCCTCAGCTACAACTACTACCAACACAGCAGTCGCAGAAATTAATATCCGTTAATACCTTCCAATGGTGATACATCTAACCAACACCAGCTCACGTTAAAACAAGGAGTAAATCTTACATATGACGGCTGATACTTAACAGAAGACATTATATTTCGGCTTGAGGGCAATATTTCAAACTAATTTTCCTGCCCACTTTAAATGGCTCATCATTCATCTGTGCGCCTAATGCTATTCATCGATACACATAAACAGCTAAGTAATTTCAGGGAGCTCGTTACCTTGTAGTTTTAGTACACAATAGTGCTTTGTTTGGTCTGCCCACACATTGCCATGTGGGGTAGACTGTTAGAAAGCTATTATCGTGGAGTGCTTCTTAGGAAGTTATATATGTAGATCATTAAGGAGGTAGTTGGAAGTGCTGAAAATTTAATAAACTGTGGACTCCAAACGGATGAATACAGCCTGTGAGAAGTTATCTTAACTGCCTAAGTTGAGATTGGAACCACCGGTTAATTGCTGAGCTATTGTTTGGTTATCGCCTCTACAACTTGACTTAATGAGATGTGATACTTATACAGGGTGCTCCAGAATCTAACCACACCAATCCCAAGAAATACAGAGAATTTCAAGATTATTGTTTTTAGATAGGGTTCAAAATATTCTACAGTGGAGTGAAGTTTGATTAGGCTTCTCAGTATATAAACACATTAGACCGCTTTATCAGAAGCTTTTGTGGTAGTTTTGAATATACCACGTGAGTCACTTGCCCCTATTATTTTTAATGTATGCAACATGTTAAGCTACACATGCGACTTATGCCTTTCTTGAATGTCTTCTAATGGACGATCTACAGAACAGTTTATGGAGAAAGGGTAGACAGCTCAGTGCATAAGTGTTGTATGGGACAGAAAGCAATCACTGTGTATGTCGATTCCAAAAACATCTTACCCAGACACATAGAGCTGCAGTGGTAATTTTGGATGAGTTTACAAACTTTTATTCATTAGTGCACATTCGCACATACCTTTAAACACGCTCCTGAAGGAGCAACCTATCACATGCATCAGTTGACAATAACATTGGAACACAAAATGACAGATCTACACAGTGGAACCAATTGGATTTAAATCTTCAGGCAACACATGTTTTCGTTGTACAGCCATGTCAAAAATGCTAAGAATTAGGTAGATTTTGTTTTTCACTTCTGTCACAAATTACGGCAGTTTTTAGTTCATACAGTAATTATAATGGCGGATGCAGTTTTATTATTTATGTTAAAACTATCAAAACTAAGTAAAAAACACTGTATGAAGCTGTAAAATCCGTGTAAAGATCCCAGGTGGAGCCTGAAGTCTGCGGCTACTTATTCGTAAAGGAATCTCTGCTCGGAAGTTGGAGTTGGCTCAGTGGTATCATACAGCTTACCTTACCACTCTGTCACTTCAAGTTGGTTTTAAATCCACCGTGTTTAACTCAAAAACTTTATTAGCCTTTGTTTTACCTGTTGGGTTCTATAATTTGATATTATAATACAAATAACATTTTATAACATTATAGAGGTGTACAACTAAAATAATCGCCAAGGAGTTATAAATTTATAGTTTGTAGTAGATATTTTACCATGGTCGGCATTGTGTTTCACCCATTCAACCAAATTTGACATTTCAGAAATTAAAATGAAACAAAAGAGTTACGCACGAAACAAAAACTATTACATTAATGTCCTCGACATGCTCCTAAAAAGGATGAAAGCCGACACGGTTTATAGCACCAGATACGGTACAGATAATAAGGCTCAGAAAGTCAAACATGATCCATAATTGAAAATAAAAATAAAGATAGCCCGTAGTTTCCCTTTGATTGGCAAGGGCCTCTTCTAACTGCCGGTAGAGTGAGCTTGGCGCAACTTCTATGGTGAGATAATCCCTGTAGATCCCTAATTACTGGATTGTAATTCTTGTGTCTTTGGCTCACAAGAGAACCAATAGCAATAATAGATAAATTAGTAATTAAAATACAGACAGTAAAGACTAGGAGAAAGAAAAAGTAGCAACACATTGTGACGCCGTTTCGAACCTAGCCTGTGCATCATATTCCAGCAGCTAACCCTCTCGACCAGTTACCAGCTCAGTAGTTTAAAATTAGCGGTTCCAGCGCAGACCCAAATGAGCAAGATGGCGGCCATGCGCAATCGGTATGTTTAGTAGATTTAGACAGTGTTTAGGTAGGCAGTCAATCCTCTTAATTTGCTGTACCTTATAATGCTGTGTCCTGAGGTATGATCAGAGCTTGTCTTGAGCTATGATCTGAGGCTCTAGGGTTAAGGGCTGCAGGGTTTCTTAGGTAAAGTCTGTTGGTATGGGATGTTAATATCTGAAGGATTTAATGGTTAGGTCCTGAGGTATGATCTAAGGCTCTAGGGTTAATAGTTTCACAGGTGAAGTCTGTTGGTCTCGATGGTTGAGAGCTGTAGGATTTAGGGGCTAGGTCTCTATGTATGATCAGGGAGGGGGGGGGGTCTAGTGCTAAGAGCTGCAGGTTTTTCACAGGTAAGGGTTGCTGGTCTGGGAGGTTTATAACTATAGCGTTTGGAGGGTAGGTCCTGAGGTATGATCTGGGGGCTCTAGGGTTAAGAGTTTTCACAGACGAAGTCTGTTGGTCAGGATGGTTGAGAGCTGTAAGATCTAGAGGTTAGGTATGTATGTATGATCAGGGGGGTTCTAGTGTTAAGAGCTTCAGGTTTTCACAGGTAAAGGTTGCTGGTCTGGGAGGTTAATAGCCGTAGGATTTGGAGGGTAGATCCAGAGGTATGATCTGGAGCTCTAGGGTTAAGAGTTGTAGGGTTCATAGCTAAATGCTGTTGGTCTAGAGGATAAAGGCCGTAGGGCCGTAGGCTTATGGGCTGAGGTATGGTCTTATCATTTTGAAGTTCAGTTTGCTAGTCCAGCAATTAAAGGCGGTTAATCTCGAGGCAAGTCCTACATTTATGCTTTACTATGTCATCCTATTATAAACTAACCTAACCTAATATACTCATTCAGTTCTACCTTCTTTCATCATTCTTTATTGTAACCTAGCTGTGTTTTGCTAATGGCTTCCTTTGTTGCATCTGTTAACCTAATTGTTCTCTTTACTTAAGTTCCTCTATTCTGCCACTTTAACCTAACCTAATATATCCCTTGCTTTTACCTTCTTGATCATTGTTCAACTTACTTGATTCTGCTATTAAGCTGTCCTATTCATACCTCCTTAACCTATCCTAAGCATGTTTCTTTTCTCCTCTATCTAACCCATATCTTTTAAGCTCAACTATTTTGTCTAATGCTAACTACTTGTATGTATGATGCAAATTTTTGAGGCATGTCGATGTTAGAGCTATCTTTGTCACTGCATGAGGTATATATGCTGATTACAGATCTTTATACAGTAAATTTAACCCTTTGTGTATCTGCTTCTGTTTTCCGAAAAATTGAGGTGCTTTTGTTGCTAGAGTTTCTTGTTTTTCGTACCTTCTCTATGCTTTCAGGAACTCTGTTCCACCTTGTTATGTTTTGAGGTCTTATGCTTATACTTTAGGTTTTTTGATTGTCTTTTTGATCTGAAAGGCTATGTATATTGGTTATGTTTCTCATCTCTTTTGGTTACATAGTTAGGTATTGAGGCACGATCTTAGGGTCTGGGGTTTAAAGGATATAGGTCTCATAGCTTAAGTTTGCAGGTCTGAAGGTTAAAGCCTGTAGGGTTAGTGGTTAGGTCGTATGGATTCTAGGTTAGATCTCTCGGTCTAGAGTTTAAGGCTGTAGGATCTGGAGGTTACGTATTGAGGTATGATCTGAGGGCTCTAGGTTAAGAGTTGTAGGCTTCATAGCTAAAGGTTGCTGGTCTGAAGGTTAAAGGCTGTAGGTATAGTGGTTAGGTCGCATGGATTCAAGGTTAGATCTCTCGGTCTAGAGATTAAGGCTGTAGGATCTGGAGGCTACGTATTGAGGTATGATCTGAGGGCTCTAGGGTTAAGAGTTATAAGCTTCGTAGCTAAAGGATGCTGGTCAGGAGGTTAAAACTGTAGGATCCGGAGGTTAGATATTGAGGTATGATCTCGGAGCTCTAGGATTAAGAGCTCTAGGTTTCATAGCTAAAGGTTTTCCAGCTAGAGATATCTTCGTTTCTCTTAGAGGTATATTTGCAATGGTCTGGGCGTAGAGTTTTCATACGTATTTTCATGCAGATTGATATCTTTATACTCTTGTGTCTTTTTTCAAGCTTTCACCCCCTCTGCATCGTCTGTAATAAGTCGTAACGCTAAACCAAAGTTCTTATGCTATTTTCAAGCTTTTTCAGATGTTATGAGGTTTATGGGTGTTTCAAGGATTTTTCAGACCAAGTTCAGTTACTTAAATCATTTTATAACTAAGTAAAAGGTTTTTCAAGGATATTTCAGATTACGAGATAGTAGTTACTTTTTCAATTTACCTATTTTAACATTAACTAAAGTGCGTTCAGTTAGCTTGTAGTTCAGTAGTAGACGCCTCTCCTCTTTTATCTGGGCTGGAGACCAGCACTAGAATTTAATCCTAGTGGCAGAGTTAACGCCTTCCTCCATTTTTGTTATTTCATCTTTCTTCCTCAGGCGTCGTGAGAGTCGTAGGATAGACGTCACTTGTGTAAATAGTCATTCTGTAGCTTAGCTTACAGAGATAACCATTATCTTCTGATCTAGGTTGTCCCCTGTTGCACACTTTCTGCAATACTATAGTGTCCGTACGCGTATGTTGATACTCCATCCTCAGCAATCACTCTCTTGTCGTCATGAGGCGATAGGGCTATTTTATTAGCTTCAACTGTAGAAACATTATGTTTTCGGGATAGGATTAAGTTCATAGGAGTTCTTAGGATCTTTTGGGTTTTAAGACATTCCACATAGCTATCGAAGTTGATGTACTGCCTGATTGCGCTACGCTTTATGCCTTTGATCTTCTTGATGACACCTCCATCTATGTCGAGAGCATACATCTTAGGTCTGAGCCCTACAAAACGACAAATAATTTTTCCATTGGCTTCATCTTTAAATTTTCCCAAAACTTTCCTGTTTTTTGTAGAATGACATATATGGTCGACAGGATAATCAGCAGTATCCAGATGTTCAAGAAAACGTAACTTATCCTGGTATATATCTTTCGTAGTCACTCTATGGATGAAAGAGTCTGTATCCATGTACATGAGTTTTAGATTTTCAGTCCCGTAATACGGCAATAACACATCATAATGATATCGATACATCAAGGTTTTTGAGATATCCAGCACACACATCCCAATGTATATAGGTTTGTCGAACACTATCTCTCGAGAAGCCATGTGTACTGCAGCCAGATTAGGTCCATATATAGTTCGGTCAATGAACGTAGGCTTAGCAACCAGCTTTTCCAATGTCTTCCAATCGGTAACAAGTCGTATATTCATTCGGTTTCTTATATTCTCCATAGTTTTTCCGAACATGGCATTGTTAAAAAGTTTGTACAGATCCTTCTCGAAATCATTTCTAGATCCTTGTCGTAGTTCGTTATTGAATTGGACATAAGGCTTTAACCAGCTCGACTGTCGAAATTGTAGTACACGATGGATTTTTATCAGTTTTATCCCATGATCAAGAGCTTGCTTCAGGGTCATGTAGTGCACCACATACTTAGTTCGTGATCCAAGGTGTGGAATTAGCTTCTTTGTAGAAGAATCCTTAGGCTTGAAGCACTCGGGCAGGAATGGTAAATCATTATGCAGCTCATGAAGTTCTGTAGGATATTCAAGATCCACTTCTAAAATGTAGCCGAGTGGGTCATCTTCTCGAAGTATTTCTAGGTTAATATCTGCAGGAGAAACCCACTCAAAACCCCCATAAGGAAGGGCGTGGCACATCGCCCAGCCATATTGGTTATTTGCGTCCTCGTACGTAATATATTGAGAGGGCTTACTTGAGTCATACTCCTCCATATAGATGTTGTTCGCCTTTGCGTATCGATGAGACACTTGGCATAATCCTCCTCTTATACCTGATTCAACCATGAGTAGCTGATCGTAATCCTGTAGCAATTCTAGTTCAATTCCTGTATACAGCAGCATTGCATCCCACGTAAGTCCAGGAGATGTAAAATAATGTGCAGGATCAACTTTATGCGTTTTCAGGGTCTGGTCTCTGAATGTCTCAAACACATCAGCTAGTAGAAGAACATCTGAAGTTAGATAGAGATAGCTATACTCTCCTAATGTTTTAATGTTGAACTGTCTCCATATACTTTTTGCATGTTCATACTCTCCATCACTAATTTCTTCTTTGTTCAGCTTGTTGTAGAATGCCTCCCTCGGAGGAAGTTCTGTGTCATTCAAAACATCCCACGATGTAACGTAATCGTAGGGGAAAACACCCTTACGTGTCATCAATTTGAATTGCTCTGCTCCAAAGTACTTTAAGGTTTCAGGATATGATGTTAGATTTTTTGCTAGTTTATCCAAGCTGGTACTAAGGAAGCGATAGGTATCCACAAAGCGAAGTTTAATATTTCCAACATACTTGGAAAATGATATATAACTTTCCTCAGAGCTAGGAATAACTTCTACTCTATCGCTAGTACAGCCTAACTCTTTAACAATGAAATGGGAGTCATATACACTCAGGTTATGTATGAAGACAGGAATATAATTAGGCGTTTTACAGGTTAGATTACACTGATTATGTAGACTTCCTCGATATTTACCACTTATATGATCATGGTCTCGTACTTTCCAGTTATCGTCGGTAAATTCTTTACCACATAAGTAGCATTCTGTAGAAGATTCGTATGATTTTTGCTGCTTATCTGTCAGAGTTAATGGAGCACCCGTTTTGTATACAGCATTAATCTTCTTTGCGAGAGAACTTACATACTCCATAAACTTCGGTGCAGCATCATAACCCCGATATACATAGGGTTCAGTAGGAAGACCAGTCTGTAAACCTTCAATTGTAGCTGAGGATTTGACATAAACACAGAAACTCATAGGAATATGCTTCTGATATGGAACTGTATAAGACGTTTCGGGATTAGAAGAACACCCGTGGTAAGGGGTAAGAATGCTTTCAAAGTCAGCGTATATGACATAAGGTAATTTCAACATCCTTTCATGATTCTTGAATCTAACAATAGATTTCTCCTTAGTTGGCATAACAATCTTAGCAACTCCGTGTTGGCTACATATTTTTCTATGCTCATTTAACCTCTCAACTCCTCCATTTCGATACTCAAAGTGTGTAAAACAGCGTTTGCAGATGCAGAGTTTTCCCTCACATTTAGTTTTTTGTTGATGAATAAGTCTCTCGAAATTCTTTATATAAACGTAATGATAACGTCCAGTTGCATCACTTAATAGAAGCAGGTCGCGATGGTCGGACAGTTCTTCATCGATAACCTTCATAGGAAACACTTGATTTTTCTCATCCAGTCCGAAAACATTTATAGAGATATTATTTCTTCGTTCAAATTTCGGAATATCAGTCAGGCTCGTAGGAAACGAGACGCAGGAAAAGTCATATCTTTCTTGAAAATCCTTATACTTGCTTACACGTTCAGGATCCTTTTGAATGAACTTGGCGAGAACAGCATACATAAAACACTTTTCATCTTCATAATTCTGTGGATTTATGCAGGCTCCTTTAGCTCCAATAGAGGTCGGTAGAGGGATGTAACTGGTTCCCCTCAGTCCATTATTCTTGTTGATTCTAACACGCACACCATCAACAGCTAATAAAGCCCAGCTGCTTCCTTTAAGTTGACTTTCCTCCATTTCAGTACAAAGTTTCTTGAATTTACTTTCCAAGATGGCGTCCAAGTCACTTTCTAAAAATATTGCTTGATTTGGGGTTTTAAAGGCTTTATCAGTAGTATCACCAACGGCATTCACAAACTGACATTCAGCCATGATGTTAATTTTCACACTTTTATGGATCCTCAGTTGCTTCTGGACGGCTTGAATTATCCGCTGTTTCGATTCCTGGAGATATGTATTCAGGTCTTGGCATGTAGAGCACTGGATGAAATATGATTTCAGTCGATCCTGGAAAGCTGTTTCATATTCTACGACATCGTCTTCATCAGGAACCATTAACAGCAATTTATGTTTGGTAGCCTCGATCTTGAGTTTCTTAGCAGCAGTTATTCTCTCGCATCTTTCTTGATGAGCATCTCTGCGATGTTCAGTACCATAAACGTCAGCACAATGTTTACATTCGTAAAACTGGCCACACAGCAGCTCATGTCTCTTTTTATTGTAGTTTTTCAGGAAACTCTTATCACATTTACCACACTTAAATTCTGGAATAGCAGTGTCTAATAGAGCTTCCATTGCTATAGTTTTTGTTGTGTGCAGGCTAATTCTCGGGGAATATTTTGCTAAGTAAGTGTCTGATACACCTTTTCACTTCTCTTCTTCACCTTGATAAGTTATCAGCGCTACTGATGATGAATTTCACTATAGAAGCTGATCCGCTACGCTATAAACACACTAGCGTAATTACAATCTAAGATCGATCAAGCTCTCTTTATACACTTAGCGCAGACCTAATAGAAAACTTCATCATCCCCTCCACCAACGGGATTCGAAGGTGGCGCTACTATCGGAGAAAGCCTAAAAGAAAACTTCATCATTCCTACCACCTACATTCTAAAGGATAAGGACGGTGAGGAAATAAAGGGAGCCTTCTACGGCCATGAACTTCACTCTACATTATTTCCTAACACTTATTTGGTTGAAAAGATTCTGAGACGCCAAGGAAACAGAATCTTAGTGAAGTGGTATGGATTCCCTAATAGCCAGTGGATTGACAGGAAGGATTTATTGTAAAAACTATTACTGAAATAAAAGAAGAGCAATAAATTTCAAAACATGTGTTTTTATTTCTTGAATATACCATCTATTTTCCTTTACATATACCGGTACATCAGTTTCCTGAAGCAACTTAAATATATACAAGAGTTAACTAGAACATTTTTTTAACATATACATCAGTTTCCTGAAGCAACTTTTAATATATATACAGGATTCAAAAGAATTGAAAAGAAAAAACCTAAGTGTTAGCCATACTCAGCGAATAGTGACCCCACGCTAATGTCTGGTCGGAACCTTCTACTAATTTTCTCTTGTCGTCACTTCCACAGAGTGCGACCTTATTCATCTCTATGGTTGAGACTTTATGTTTAAAGCTCCGAAACGTTGTTTGTTTTACAAATATTTGTTTTCTAATGTTATTTAAGCATTCGAAATAGTGTTCAAAATTTATGTTCTGCATTCCGGTTCTGTTAATGCCCTTTGCTTTCATGACAGTTTGGTTCTCGTACCTGAATGCATATAACTTGGACCTCAATCCCACATATTCTATCATCGGTCTTCCAGCAAGCTCATCCTTAAACAGTCCGATAACTTTTCTATTTTGAGGGATAATACCAAATCTATTGTTGTTATCGTAATTTGATGTGTCAAAATATTGTTGATTTTCTTTTATGAACATATAAAAGTCAGTCGAAGTTTCAAATATGAATGAGTCAGTGTCCATGTAATTTAATGTTAAGTCTCTGAGTCTGGGTTTCATAATATCATAATAGAAGCTGTACATGATATGTTTTGAAATATCAAGGATGGCTTGACCAATATATATGGGTTTGTTCATGAACACTTCCTCTCTGGTAAGTTCTATTCCTACAAGATTTTCTGTGAAGATAACACTTCGAACATATGTTGCTCGCGCAGTCAATTTCTTACACCGACCCCAGTTCGTGACTATTTTAAATTCTTTATATTTCCTAACATTTTCTATAAATTTACCATATACAGAGTTGTTCATAAGTTTCCATAAATTCTGTCCGAATTTGGAAGTTTCCCTTGCTCGTCTCTCTGTATTTAAATTAATGTAGGGCTTCAGCCAATCAGACTGTTCATATGCCACAACTCTATGTATTTTTTTCAGGATGAGACCTAGATCAATGCACTGCTGCAAGTTTCTATAGTGCAAGGTGTACTTCTCTTTGTCGTGTAATGTTGACAGCAGTTTCTTGTATTGGCCTTGTGGTGGTATCTCACTTTTTGGACAGAGAGGAAGATTATTGTGCTCATCGTGGAGATGCTCAGGGTATTCAAGGTCCACTTCAAGCACATATCCAACCTCGGATTCAGGGGAAATTGTTGTGAAATCTATTGCTTCGATCTCTTCTTGTGGCACCCATCTTAAGTTCCTAAACGGTAGGAAATTTCCCATTCCTTTACCATATAAGTTATTTAAATCTATGTAAAATAAATAGTTGTCTGGTTGTGAAATATCATAATTTTTCATGTATTTGTTATTGGCTTTACCATACCGTTTAGAAACAGAGCACATTCCACCCCTGAATCCGAGGTTGGATATGTGCTTGAAGTGGACCTTGAATACCCTGAGCATCTCCACGATGAGCACAATAATCTTCCTCTCTGTCCAAAAAGTGAGATACCACCACAAGGCCAATACAAGAAACTGCTGTCAACATTACACGACAAAGAGAAGTACACCTTGCACTATAGAAACTTGCAGCAGTGCATTGATCTAGGTCTCATCCTGAAAAAAATACATAGAGTTGTGGCATATGAACAGTCTGATTGGCTGAAGCCCTACATTAATTTAAATACAGAGAGACGAGCAAGGGAAACTTCCAAATTCGGACAGAATTTATGGAAACTTATGAACAACTCTGTATATGGTAAATTTATAGAAAATGTTAGGAAATATAAAGAATTTAAAATAGTCACGAACTGGGGTCGGTGTAAGAAATTGACTGCGCGAGCAACATATGTTCGAAGTGTTATCTTCACAGAAAATCTTGTAGGAATAGAACTTACCAGAGAGGAAGTGTTCATGAACAAACCCATATATATTGGTCAAGCCATCCTTGATATTTCAAAACATATCATGTACAGCTTCTATTATGATATTATGAAACCCAGACTCAGAGACTTAACATTAAATTACATGGACACTGACTCATTCATATTTGAAACTTCGACTGACTTTTATATGTTCATAAAAGAAAATCAACAATATTTTGACACATCAAATTACGATAACAACAATAGATTTGGTATTATCCCTCAAAATAGAAAAGTTATCGGACTGTTTAAGGATGAGCTTGCTGGAAGACCGATGATAGAATATGTGGGATTGAGGTCCAAGTTATATGCATTCAGGTACGAGAACCAAACTGTCATGAAAGCAAAGGGCATTAACAGAACCGGAATGCAGAACATAAATTTTGAACACTATTTCGAATGCTTAAATAACATTAGAAAACAAATATTTGTAAAACAAACAACGTTTCGGAGCTTTAAACATAAAGTCTCAACCATAGAGATGAATAAGGTCGCACTCTGTGGAAGTGACGACAAGAGAAAATTAGTAGAAGGTTCCGACCAGACATTAGCGTGGGGTCACTATTCGCTGAGTATGGCTAACACTTAGGTTTTTTCTTTTCAATTCTTTTGAATCCTGTATATATATTAAAAGTTGCTTCAGGAAACTGATGTATATGTTAAAAAAAATGTTCTAGTTAACTCTTGTATATATTTAAGTTGCTTCAGGAAACTGATGTACCGGTATATGTAAAGGAAAATAGATGGTATATTCAAGAAATAAAAACACATGTTTTGAAATTTATTGCTCTTCTTTTATTTCAGTAATAGTTTTTACAATAAATCCTTCCTGTCAATCCACTGGCTATTAGGGAATCCATACCACTTCACTAAGATTCTGTTTCCTTGGCGTCTCAGAATCTTTTCAACCAAATAAGTGTTAGGAAATAATGTAGAGTGAAGTTCATGGCCGTAGAAGGCTCCCTTTATTTCCTCACCGTCCTTATCCTTTAGAATGTAGGTGGTAGGAATGATGAAGTTTTCTTTTAGGCTTTCTCCGATAGTAGCGCCACCTTCGAATCCCGTTGGTGGAGGGGATGATGAAGTTTTCTATTAGGTCTGCGCTAAGTGTATAAAGAGAGCTTGATCGATCTTAGATTGTAATTACGCTAGTGTGTTTATAGCGTAGCGGATCAGCTTCTATAGTGAAATTCATCATCAGTAGCGCTGATAACTTATCAAGGTGAAGAAGAGAAGTGAAAAGGTGTATCAGACACTTACTTAGCAAAATATTCCCCGAGAATTAGCCTGCACACAACAAAAACTATAGCAATGGAAGCTCTATTAGACACTGCTATTCCAGAATTTAAGTGTGGTAAATGTGATAAGAGTTTCCTGAAAAACTACAATAAAAAGAGACATGAGCTGCTGTGTGGCCAGTTTTACGAATGTAAACATTGTGCTGACGTTTATGGTACTGAACATCGCAGAGATGCTCATCAAGAAAGATGCGAGAGAATAACTGCTGCTAAGAAACTCAAGATCGAGGCTACCAAACATAAATTGCTGTTAATGGTTCCTGATGAAGACGATGTCGTAGAATATGAAACAGCTTTCCAGGATCGACTGAAATCATATTTCATCCAGTGCTCTACATGCCAAGACCTGAATACATATCTCCAGGAATCGAAACAGCGGATAATTCAAGCCGTCCAGAAGCAACTGAGGATCCATAAAAGTGTGAAAATTAACATCATGGCTGAATGTCAGTTTGTGAATGCCGTTGGTGATACTACTGATAAAGCCTTTAAAACCCCAAATCAAGCAATATTTTTAGAAAGTGACTTGGACGCCATCTTGGAAAGTAAATTCAAGAAACTTTGTACTGAAATGGAGGAAAGTCAACTTAAAGGAAGCAGCTGGGCTTTATTAGCTGTTGATGGTGTGCGTGTTAGAATCAACAAGAATAATGGACTGAGGGGAACCAGTTACATCCCTCTACCGACCTCTATTGGAGCTAAAGGAGCCTGCATAAATCCACAGAATTATGAAGATGAAAAGTGTTTTATGTATGCTGTTCTCGCCAAGTTCATTCAAAAGGATCCTGAACGTGTAAGCAAGTATAAGGATTTTCAAGAAAGATATGACTTTTCCTGCGTCTCGTTTCCTACGAGCCTGACTGATATTCCGAAATTTGAACGAAGAAATAATATCTCTATAAATGTTTTCGGACTGGATGAGAAAAATCAAGTGTTTCCTATGAAGGTTATCGATGAAGAACTGTCCGACCATCGCGACCTGCTTCTATTAAGTGATGCAACTGGACGTTATCATTACGTTTATATAAAGAATTTCGAGAGACTTATTCATCAACAAAAAACTAAATGTGAGGGAAAACTCTGCATCTGCAAACGCTGTTTTACACACTTTGAGTATCGAAATGGAGGAGTTGAGAGGTTAAATGAGCATAGAAAAATATGTAGCCAACACGGAGTTGCTAAGATTGTTATGCCAACTAAGGAGAAATCTATTGTTAGATTCAAGAATCATGAAAGGATGTTGAAATTACCTTATGTCATATACGCTGACTTTGAAAGCATTCTTACCCCTTACCACGGGTGTTCTTCTAATCCCGAAACGTCTTATACAGTTCCATATCAGAAGCATATTCCTATGAGTTTCTGTGTTTATGTCAAATCCTCAGCTACAATTGAAGGTTTACAGACTGGTCTTCCTACTGAACCCTATGTATATCGGGGTTATGATGCTGCACCGAAGTTTATGGAGTATGTAAGTTCTCTCGCAAAGAAGATTAATGCTGTATACAAAACGGGTGCTCCATTAACTCTGACAGATAAGCAGCAAAAAATCATACGAATCTTCTACAGAATGCTACTTATGTGGTAAAGAATTTACCGACGATAACTGGAAAGTACGAGACCATGATCATATAAGTGGTAAATATCGAGGAAGTCTACATAATCAGTGTAATCTAACCTGTAAAACGCCTAATTATATTCCTGTCTTCATACATAACCTGAGTGTATATGACTCCCATTTCATTGTTAAAGAGTTAGGCTGTACTAGCGATAGAGTAGAAGTTATTCCTAGCTCTGAGGAAAGTTATATATCATTTTCCAAGTATGTTGGAAATATTAAACTTCGCTTTGTGGATACCTATCGCTTCCTTAGTACCAGCTTGGATAAACTAGCAAAAAATCTAACATCATATCCTGAAACCTTAAAGTACTTTGGAGCAGAGCAATTCAAATTGATGACACGTAAGGGTGTTTTCCCCTACGATTACGTTACATCGTGGGATGTTTTGAATGACACAGAACTTCCTCCGAGGGAGGCATTCTACAACAAGCTGAACAAAGAAGAAATTAGTGATGGAGAGTATGAACATGCAAAAAGTATATGGAGACAGTTCAACATTAAAACATTAGGAGAGTATAGCTATCTCTATCTAACTTCAGATGTTCTTCTACTAGCTGATGTGTTTGAGACATTCAGAGACCAGACCCTGAAAACGCATAAAGTTGATCCTGCACATTATTTTACATCTCCTGGACTTACGTGGGATGCAATGCTGCTGTATACAGGAATTGAACTAGAATTGCTACAGGATTACGATCAGCTACTCATGGTTGAATCAGGTATAAGAGGAGGATTATGCCAAGTGTCTCATCGATACGCAAAGGCGAACAACATCTATATGGAGGAGTATGACTCAAGTAAGCCCTCTCAATATATTACGTACGAGGACGCAAATAACCAATATGGCTGGGCGATGTGCCACGCCCTTCCTTATGGGGGTTTTGAGTGGGTTTCTCCTGCAGATATTAACCTAGAAATACTTCGAGAAGATGACCCACTCGGCTACATTTTAGAAGTGGATCTTGAATATCCTACAGAACTTCATGAGCTGCATAATGATTTACCATTCCTGCCCGAGTGCTTCAAGCCTAAGGATTCTTCTACAAAGAAGCTAATTCCACACCTTGGATCACGAACTAAGTATGTGGTGCACTACATGACCCTGAAGCAAGCTCTTGATCATGGGATAAAACTGATAAAAATCCATCGTGTACTACAATTTCGACAGTCGAGCTGGTTAAAGCCTTATGTCCAATTCAATAACGAACTACGACAAGGATCTAGAAATGATTTCGAGAAGGATCTGTACAAACTTTTTAACAATGCCATGTTCGGAAAAACTATGGAGAATATAAGAAACCGAATGAATATACGACTTGTTACCGATTGGAAGACATTGGAAAAGCTGGTTGCTAAGCCTACGTTCATTGACCGAACTATATATGGACCTAATCTGGCTGCAGTACACATGGCTTCTCGAGAGATAGTGTTCGACAAACCTATATACATTGGGATGTGTGTGCTGGATATCTCAAAAACCTTGATGTATCGATATCATTATGATGTGTTATTGCCGTATTACGGGACTGAAAATCTAAAACTCATGTACATGGATACAGACTCTTTCATCCATAGAGTGACTACGAAAGATATATACCAGGATAAGTTACGTTTTCTTGAACATCTGGATACTGCTGATTATCCTGTCGACCATATATGTCATTCTACAAAAAACAGGAAAGTTTTGGGAAAATTTAAAGATGAAGCCAATGGAAAAATTATTTGTCGTTTTGTAGGGCTCAGACCTAAGATGTATGCTCTCGACATAGATGGAGGTGTCATCAAGAAGATCAAAGGCATAAAGCGTAGCGCAATCAGGCAGTACATCAACTTCGATAGCTATGTGGAATGTCTTAAAACCCAAAAGATCCTAAGAACTCCT
The DNA here is from genome assembly GCA_030765055.1 of Mantis religiosa. NCBI lineage: Eukaryota > Metazoa > Arthropoda > Insecta > Mantodea > Mantidae > Mantis > Mantis religiosa. The sequence goes on along the minus strand of CM060948.1, from coordinate 46,084,799 downwards.
ATGAACTTAATCCTATCCCGAAAACATAATGTTTCTACAGTTGAAGCTAATAAAATAGCCCTATCGCCTCATGACGACAAGAGAGTGATTGCTGAGGATGGAGTATCAACATACGCGTACGGACACTATAGTATTGCAGAAAGTGTGCAACAGGGGACAACCTAGATCAGAAGATAATGGTTATCTCTGTAAGCTAAGCTACAGAATGACTATTTACACAAGTGACGTCTATCCTACGACTCTCACGACGCCTGAGGAAGAAAGATGAAATAACAAAAATGGAGGAAGGCGTTAACTCTGCCACTAGGATTAAATTCTAGTGCTGGTCTCCAGCCCAGATAAAAGAGGAGAGGCGTCTACTACTGAACTACAAGCTAACTGAACGCACTTTAGTTAATGTTAAAATAGGTAAATTGAAAAAGTAACTACTATCTCGTAATCTGAAATATCCTTGAAAAACCTTTTACTTAGTTATAAAATGATTTAAGTAACTGAACTTGGTCTGAAAAATCCTTGAAACACCCATAAACCTCATAACATCTGAAAAAGCTTGAAAATAGCATAAGAACTTTGGTTTAGCGTTACGACTTATTACAGACGATGCAGAGGGGGTGAAAGCTTGAAAAAAGACACAAGAGTATAAAGATATCAATCTGCATGAAAATACGTATGAAAACTCTACGCCCAGACCATTGCAAATATACCTCTAAGAGAAACGAAGATATCTCTAGCTGGAAAACCTTTAGCTATGAAACCTAGAGCTCTTAATCCTAGAGCTCCGAGATCATACCTCAATATCTAACCTCCGGATCCTACAGTTTTAACCTCCTGACCAGCATCCTTTAGCTACGAAGCTTATAACTCTTAACCCTAGAGCCCTCAGATCATACCTCAATACGTAGCCTCCAGATCCTACAGCCTTAATCTCTAGACCGAGAGATCTAACCTTGAATCCATGCGACCTAACCACTATACCTACAGCCTTTAACCTTCAGACCAGCAACCTTTAGCTATGAAGCCTACAACTCTTAACCTAGAGCCCTCAGATCATACCTCAATACGTAACCTCCAGATCCTACAGCCTTAAACTCTAGACCGAGAGATCTAACCTAGAATCCATACGACCTAACCACTAACCCTACAGGCTTTAACCTTCAGACCTGCAAACTTAAGCTATGAGACCTATATCCTTTAAACCCCAGACCCTAAGATCGTGCCTCAATACCTAACTATGTAACCAAAAGAGATGAGAAACATAACCAATATACATAGCCTTTCAGATCAAAAAGACAATCAAAAAACCTAAAGTATAAGCATAAGACCTCAAAACATAACAAGGTGGAACAGAGTTCCTGAAAGCATAGAGAAGGTACGAAAAACAAGAAACTCTAGCAACAAAAGCACCTCAATTTTTCGGAAAACAGAAGCAGATACACAAAGGGTTAAATTTACTGTATAAAGATCTGTAATCAGCATATATACCTCATGCAGTGACAAAGATAGCTCTAACATCGACATGCCTCAAAAATTTGCATCATACATACAAGTAGTTAGCATTAGACAAAATAGTTGAGCTTAAAAGATATGGGTTAGATAGAGGAGAAAAGAAACATGCTTAGGATAGGTTAAGGAGGTAAGAATAGGACAGCTTAATAGCAGAATCAAGTAAGTTGAACAATGATCAAGAAGGTAAAAGCAAGGGATATATTAGGTTAGGTTAAAGTGGCAGAATAGAGGAACTTAAGTAAAGAGAACAATTAGGTTAACAGATGCAACAAAGGAAGCCATTAGCAAAACACAGCTAGGTTACAATAAAGAATGATGAAAGAAGGTAGAACTGAATGAGTATATTAGGTTAGGTTAGTTTATAATAGGATGACATAGTAAAGCATAAATGTAGGACTTGCCTCGAGATTAACCGCCTTTAATTGCTGGACTAGCAAACTGAACTTCAAAATGATAAGACCATACCTCAGCCCATAAGCCTACGGCCCTACGGCCTTTATCCTCTAGACCAACAGCATTTAGCTATGAACCCTACAACTCTTAACCCTAGAGCTCCAGATCATACCTCTGGATCTACCCTCCAAATCCTACGGCTATTAACCTCCCAGACCAGCAACCTTTACCTGTGAAAACCTGAAGCTCTTAACACTAGAACCCCCCTGATCATACATACATACCTAACCTCTAGATCTTACAGCTCTCAACCATCCTGACCAACAGACTTCGTCTGTGAAAACTCTTAACCCTAGAGCCCCCAGATCATACCTCAGGACCTACCCTCCAAACGCTATAGTTATAAACCTCCCAGACCAGCAACCCTTACCTGTGAAAAACCTGCAGCTCTTAGCACTAGACCCCCCCCCTCCCTGATCATACATAGAGACCTAGCCCCTAAATCCTACAGCTCTCAACCATCGAGACCAACAGACTTCACCTGTGAAACTATTAACCCTAGAGCCTTAGATCATACCTCAGGACCTAACCATTAAATCCTTCAGATATTAACATCCCATACCAACAGACTTTACCTAAGAAACCCTGCAGCCCTTAACCCTAGAGCCTCAGATCATAGCTCAAGACAAGCTCTGATCATACCTCAGGACACAGCATTATAAGGTACAGCAAATTAAGAGGATTGACTGCCTACCTAAACACTGTCTAAATCTACTAAACATACCGATTGCGCATGGCCGCCATCTTGCTCATTTGGGTCTGCGCTGGAACCGCTAATTTTAAACTACTCAGCTCGCTCTTTCAGAAAGCATTGGTTGTCTCCTTGCTTGTATTTTATGTTTGAAAAGACGTCGTTTGGTTAAGCATTTCGCAGCTTCTTGGTTCTCATTCAGGGCGTAAATATTAATGTTTTTTCAGATATAGAATCGAGTAGAAGGGCAGAGTTGCAATAACGTCTTTTGTGCGAAAAGGGTCAATGTTTTCACATGATACTATAAATTGCGGGTTTCATGGATAAGAATAAATAGGGACAGCTGACTCGCCTGGTTTAATTCATACAAATGTGTACAATGAACTATATTCATAAGGAAAATGTATTGCTAAAGCATTTTGTAAATATGAGTGTTCAACCTCTTATTCAAGAATAGTCAGATGTATTCTTTTACCATGTTGTGTACAATATGCCTGCAGTCCCACTTAGAAAATTTGGGGCATGACATATTTACTATTTCCCATAGAACCTCTTATTATATGTCGCAAAATAATAATAAAAAAATCCAGTATTTCTCTTATAATTCAGCGCTTAAGGACTATACATGAAAGGAGCTTATGTGCCCGCCTCAGTGGTGTAGATGGTAGCGTGACTGCCTCACGCTCAAGCGGTCCCGAGTTCAAACCTCGGTCAGGATAAGCTACCTGGATAAGGTTTTCTCCGGGATTTTCCATTAGTCTTAAAGATGAATATCGGGTAGCTCTAAGCTCTATGGACCCTAGACACATTTGAGCATTATTTCACCCATTTCATTTATCGTCCGATATGACTTAACGTTGGAAGATATAAAATTAAAAAAGGAGCTTATATGCATTGTTTTGGGGCAAGTTCTGCAAGTGGCCTGCTATTTAACCTGGCAGTAGACCCGATTCTGCGGAGGATCCAGGGAGACGCAGCGGAAGTGAAGATCCTGGCCTTCGCAGACGACGTCGTTCTGCTGTCAGGAGTCAAGGAGGAGCTCCAGCAAAACATCAGCGGCGTCGAATCCATGGCAGAGGAGATGGGAATCGCCCTGAACCATCAGAAGTGCTGCAGCCTGCACTTGAGTGGAAGAACGCCGAGAGGGTGTCGCCCAACTCCATTCCAAGTGAATGGGCAGGTCATCCGACAGCTTCGCGACGGGGAGGCCACCAGCTTCCTCGGCAAACCTACTGGGTTCACCATCCTGCCGGGGAAGCAGGACATGGAGCAAATATTGCGCAGGGGGTTGAGGATCCTGGCCCCCTGGCAACAACTGGATGCGCTCAAGGCCTTCTTTTTTCCGGCCCTCAACTTCCCAATGAGGATGGGGACATTCCCCAAAACACAGTGGGCCGAAGTCGACAAGAAACTGACAGCCAGACTGCGGAAGATACTATACTTACCGCAGAATTCGTCCCTGGATTACATCTACGGGAGTCGCCAGAAGGGCGCACTGGGAATACCCAACGCGGCAGCCGACTCGGACTTCCACCTGGTCGATTCGGCCTTCAAGTCGATCGACCAGAGGGTGTCCGAGCTCGGAAGAAAGGACCTGGAAGCCGCAGTAAAGGATAAGATTCGCAGCGACCCTTCGGCGGACTGCGCCAGGTACTTGTCTGGCGACCTACAAGACGAGATGGGCAACCCGGCTTCAACAAGCAGGAACATCTGGACCCGTGCCAGGGTAGCCTCCCGGAGGACAGGAGTAGAATGGGTGGAGGACGACGACGCGCTGGGCTTGCGAGTGGGAGACACAGTGCTGCACCAGGGAGAGACACGCCGTGTGCTGCGGTGCCTCAGAGCCGAAAACAGAAAACAACATGACGATCGGCTCCGGGGTCTCGTGCGGCAAGGGAAGGCTCTCCAATGTGTCTCCCTCGACAAAAGCTCATCGCACTTCATCTCCAGCGGCGAATACACCCGTTTTGCCGACTGGAGATTCATTCATAAGGCTCGGTTGGACCTCCTACCCCTAAACGGCAGGAAGATGAAGCCAGAGGACAATAAGGCGTGTAGGCGATGTGGCTACAACTCCGAGACTCTCCCCCACGTCATCTGCCACTGCCTGCGCTACAGCCAACTCTTCACCCGGCGTCACAACGCCATCGTAGAGAGGGTGAAGAAAGCGGCAGGGCAGAAATTCAGGCTGCTGTTTGAGAACCGGGCACCTTGCGGGCCAGGACTACGCCCGGATCTCGTCATTCAGAATGACCAGCAGACTGTCATCGTGGACATCACCGTCCCATTCGAGAGTTCTCCGGTGGCGCTGCAGGAGGCCAGGGACAGGAAGCTCCAGAAATATCGAGCACTAGCAGAGGAGATGTCGGCTACCTACCACAACGTCTCGGTAGAGGCAATCGTGGTGGGGGCCCTCGGTTCCTGGGACCCGAAGAACGACAAGCTGCTACGAAAGATGTGTTCCCGGAAGTACCTGGGCCAGATGAAGAAACTCTGTGTTTCGGACTGTATTCCCTGGTCCAGGGACATCTACATAGAGCATCTAACCGGGAAGCGTCAAGTGTGAGCAGTGCATAGTGTGCAGTGATAGTGCTAGTGTTTATACAGGCAAAACACAAAAGACACATAAACAATGAATCAGATTATGCCTGGTCTGAGGACATGTAAATATGCAAAAAAGGAAATGTAAATATGTAAATACTGTATAGTTCTAAATATGTAAATACTGTATAGTTCAATTATGATTACTCATGACTTGTAATACTATTGTTGCAAAAACTCTGTTTAAAGCTTTCATTTGACAAAAATGTATTTTAGAACATTTTCAATAAAAAAAACTCGACAGCATGAGTATTTATGAAGTTGAACCTATTTTTTTATTTACTATTATTCGTTTAAGTCAGTAGACTATCATGAGAAATGGAATTATTCCGATGTCATTTTATTCAAATGAACCCTTGAATTCTAATTTATATGTAATTAACTTCCAATAAGGAATTAATAATACCGGTTTTTCAAACCTTACAGGACAATTATTTATTTCCCATTATCCTTGGTGACAGGTGGTCTGCTTTGCTTTCAGAGTTAGGCCGGTGCTGGTTTCGTGAACAATTAAGACAGTCAAACCCACGTCATATGAAAAATTCCACTGACGGTCAATATATGCCTTATACTTTATTCAATTTGGAGTTCTATGGTTGTTAGAATACAGTTTAGTTATTTAACAGAAAAACAAACCTGGCGCGGATAATAGGTTTTATTTTCCTACATCTGTGAGCCCAACTGTGGCAGAGAATAGACTGAGCATAACATATTACACAAAGAGAGGAAGAGAGGGGTGGATAAAAAAAGTGACGGGAGGTCTGAGACAGTTCTAGGGAAGAGAAAGTAGTGGAGTGAGAGGGAATAGAAAGTGAGAAAGTAGAGGAAGAGAGGGAGTGAGGAGTATGGCCAAACTTATCCCAATAACTTGAGCAGAATTTGGGGCCCTGTTAGTATAATAAATGTGGACGGCTTTGGTTACTATGCAGCGAATTACATTTAGCTTAACCTCATACAATAACCTAAACAAAGACTTAGAGGATTCTTTTTGTTTCTTTATTTAGAAAATAATTTCTCCTTTGCATAGCTTGACAATAATTAATTTCAGTAATATCGAATATTTGAATAAATGTATTTAAAGTTAATATAGAAACGGGAATACTTTTAGGCATCTAAAATTACGAAAGATTCTCAATAAAGGATGATAATACCTTTCTTTAAATGCCTTTACTCATACTCATAATTTTGATGGTACTTACCAAAATAGTATCCCTTGGATGCGATGCGCCTGTGCCAGCTTTGCTGTCAGTCTGCAAAGATATGCTGGAAACCATATTTTGAGAGGTCCTTCAAAATCATCTCCGCAGCTTATGATGTAAGGCTTAGGATGATGGATGGTGTTTCCCACGAAGATGTGTCTTCAAGTTAGGGCATAGGAAAAAGACCTAAACCGGGGCTAAATCACGACTATAGGGAGAATGAGGGACACAATTCACGTTGATTTTTGCAAGTTATTCAGTAACAACATTGACAATATGCGGATTATCGTGGTGCAGCATCCAGCCTGTTTCATGGAAAGTGGTATTTTCCGCTTCATATGTATCTGCAATGTTTTCAAGAGATCCATGAAGCATTTTCAAGTTATTGATATATGTGCAGGTGCAACACGCTGATAAACCATTCCATGAATGTCAAAAATTGAAATGACCACAACTTTTCCAGCAGAAGCAACCAGTTTTGCTTTCTTTGGGTTGGTGAGTTGTGCTATAGGGAAGAGCAGACTCTCCCTAGACCTTATGTAACATCATATAGGCTTGAGTTGAAAACTAGTTGAGACGAAACCTGAATTTCAAAGCTGCATATGCTTCCTCGCGCTTATTGAAAATGTCTCTGTTTGGCCACATCTTACACGTGGGAACCAAGAGTACCAGAGTGAAACCACTACAGCGTGTTTGTTACACATTAAACAACAGAACATCATAAAATTAAATTCTAGCACGAGAAATCATGACCACAAAAAATTATGATCACTCTTTATTGAACAGCACTCGTGTGTAAATACAGTCAAAGCCCCAAGGAAAATAAATGCAAACGAAGGCTGTGTTACTTAAAAGAGTTGCAGCATACAAGAAGTAGGGTTTACTAATGTTGTCAACATAACATTTAAGTTTTGTGTGAAAATGAATACTTAGCGGTCAGATGATATTTTGGCCGGTAGATCGCCGCAACCAATTCAGGATTGTGACATTGATTTGGGGTTATCTTTCAAACGGCAGAGACTGGAAGCTGACACTGTAAACTTTGTGTTACGTTACAACCACGCCAGTCAGGTTTGGTACTATTCCGTGGTTTGTTTGTTATTTTGAGTCATTTGTCATACGTTTAATTTCATTACAGCGTGTATGGGTATTGTTTTTCCAATAATGTCTACGGTTAGCTGCAATTAAATCAAGGTATTCCAATACACGAGATATGTGTGTGAACTAACCAATTTGAAGGTCATGTAGGCAATTTTTACAAAAGTTTCTTGGCATTGACGTTGCAAATAAATCTACAGTAAAGCTATTTCTTCCTAGTTTAAAAATGGACTGCCATAAATCTTTGGAAAATAAAAGGAAAGCAATGATTTTAGAGGAGCAAAAACAACTCTCTCAGGACACTCGACTCCCTAAGAAATGTTTGCTATTAAAGGATTAACCAGAAGCAACTACAGCTTTAAATTTGAAGTGTTATTCACAATATAAAACTCAAACTAACAAATCCATATAGATTGAGGTTTCCGAGAAACATACACACTAGCATTACTTATCGCCTTACACTCTCCTGGTCGAAATGCAATCTGAACGGTGTGTCTAAGTTATAAGGATTACCTTAATTAATACCTGGGTGGCCAAGATCACACGATGGGTTTGCAGGAAAGCAGAGCTAGAAAAGTTCACTTTGAACGCTGAAATCCTTGTGCATTTTTAAATTAGTTGAGAGGCATTGAAATGGATATATTGATAATATGTACCCTTCTGAAAGTAAAAAAGATACGTTAATAACAGCAATTAAGCCGGAATATACATTTTTCTGATTATTCACCAAAATCTATGACTGTACTTAAATCATATGACACCAAATATCCTTCTTTATCTAACAGTAAGACTCTCGTTATACTTCTAGGGCTGATATCTCATCAGAGAATTAATGAAATAAATAAGCGATTAAAAGACTTTTTCTATAGGAATACAAAATGATAATAGCTACTAAGAGTAACATTAAAATAAGACAACACGGAGCTGGCGCGGGTTTTCTCCGGAATCTCCGGTTTCCTCCGCCATCTCATTCCACCGGGGCTCCATCTTCATCTCATGTATCATCAGTGTCATCGCCTGCGGTGCCGTATCTAGTAAAAGCGGGCGTTAAACACTACACATTTCATTTCATTTCATTAAAATAAGACCTATAGCTTTCCTGGCGACGAATATGCTCAAGTTGTTCTCGAGAAGCAAGCCAGGTGAAAAAACGACTAGAAATCGACGTTTCGGGAATGTGCATCTCTCCCATTAGTTATTTTCTCTTGTTTTTAATTTTAATCGCTTTTAGAGCATAAATTGCTCCACACGATGCAGCTTTCCGGTTGAAAGCTTGAAAATTTTTGTGCTTGGATAAAATCAGTACCAAAGCAAATTTATGAGATGATTTTTATGTCACTAGTGTTTGTGCGATTAAATAAAAAGCACATATTTAGCAAGCAAATATTTAAAATTAATAAAAGGAAAATTGAATAATTTTTTATCCTAAACCAAGGGTCAGATTAAAATTTCATCTCATTAATTTACTAATAATGTATTTATGAGTATAACTGTGAGGCATTATTTTTCTGAAACTAAAATTGCATCATGTGGAACAGTTTAATTAAATGATAAGAAAACAAGATAAATATTAATATCATAAGAACTATGTTGGACAAGTTTCTGAAAATTGGTCTGTGAACTATTGTTAATACCACGAGGGCTCTTCAATAAAGAATGATCATATTTTTTACGGACATAATTTTGTGTAATAAAATTCAATCTTATTATATTCTGTTAGCTTAATGTGAAACAAACACGCCGTAGTAGTTTCATTGTTGGTACTCCTAGCTCCCGCCTGTGAGAAATAGCAATTCCAGACCTGTTCAGTATTGCCTACCAATGCAATGGAGGTAACATGCAGTAAAATTAAAGTTAGAGGAAGAGCCGGAGTTTCTTTCAAACGTAAACTGCTGATGAAACTTGGCTACATCATTTTGATCCTGAGAGCAAACAGCAAAGCTCAGTGTGGAAAACTCCTCCATCATCAACCCCCAAAATAGCAAAAGTGGTTGCTTCTGCTGGGAAAGATATGGTCATCTCATTCTTTGATATTCATGGAATGGTTTATCAGCATGTTGTACCTGCACACACATCAGTAACTGGACAATACTACAGGGATGTCCTGTAAACATTGCAAGTCCATATCAGGCGCAAAAGACCACATTTGCGTGAAGCAGGCTGGATGCTGCACCACCATTATGCGCGGCCGCATATTGCCAATGTTGTTGCTGAATATCTTACAAAAATGAAGGTGAAGTGCATCCCTCACGCTCCCTGTAGTCCGGATTTAGCCCCGCGTGACTTTCTTCAATTCACTAACTTGAAGGAAAGCCTTCGTGGGAGGTATTATCCATCATCAGAAGCAGTGGTGAAAGCTGCGGAGGCGATTTTGAAGGATCTCTCAAAAATGGTTTCCAGCACGTCTTTGAAGACTGATAGAAACGCTGGGACAAGTGCATCGCATTCAGGGGAGACTATTTTGAGAAGCACCATCAAAATTATGAGGATGAGGAAAGGTACATTGTCAAAAAAAAGTGATCATTCTTTATTGAGCAGCCCTCGTAAAACAATTGTATTAAAGTTTCAAGTCAGTCCAAGCAAAATTGTAGATTTTAGAGTTTTCACATTTTACCTATCCTTAAGTGAAGTCATATCAAGAGTATATTCTTTCAGTGAGTGGCAGTGAAAGCTGAGTAAATTTAAAATAAAGGGAATCAGTTATATATAGTGACCTCGTACAATTTTTAAACAATCACTTAACCAAAGTTTATTTTATTCGTTCATTTTCAACATAAAATCACTGAGAACTGGATTCTGTAATTTACGCTACTTTTACCTGTTTAAAGTACCCTTAAGCTCGTCCCAATTTGGGGCTTTAAAGCAGAAGATGTTAATTATGTTTTGCTTTTACTAACGGGTAATTTATAACTCAGTATATTTAGCTGTGTTAATTGCTGCTCCATGCTGCAATATGCTATTAAAGTTTTTATATCCTTACACTTTTATGTAGCTATATGCTTTTTATGAGCCACTGTCACATTTTTATAATCTTTGTTTCATATGTTTTATGCTTACCGTTGTAAGTTAATTTATTCTTGTTTTCTATTATTTGTTGGTGTAACCCTGTGTTATTTCCGTAATTATTTTGCATTCATGCATAAGTTATAAAATGGGGTTATTTATGTCCATAAGTGTATTAGCTCTCTGTTTACTTTGTAGTTTAAGCCGCATATACAGCGTGTGTAACAACCAGAAAAGTTATTACATTATGACCAGCTATGTTACAAAAACACATTCTGCAGTAATAAACAAATTAAAACGTTGTTGTACCATACAATAACCCGTGGGAATATATGAAGATAAAGCATTTATCTAATGAGCGCTTAAATTTATTTTGGTTCAAAAATGGAAGCATTAAACCAGTTTATCTACACACCTGGAAACATAGCAAATAAATCATGAACTGCCAGGTCAATGTGTAACGCCAAATATAAGCGGACTGATAACTGCAACAGAGGATATTATGATGTTCTTGTGCATTAGCCATTTCCGTAACCTTGGCACTTTTAAAAAGAAACAGCATCGAACGCGCATGATATTCATAAATTATTTGAAAACTATGCAAAGTGGTTGGAGTAACAGACATTGAATTATACGGAAATGTTCTGGATAAGGGTTGCGAAAAAGCAAATAATTTTAATTTTTAGAAAGATAGAGTCAGACTGAAAAATTCAATGCCATAGCCGGGATTTGAACCACGGATCTTCTGGTCTCAGTCCAGCCACTCTAACCATTGAGATACTATGGCTAACGTGCCGATATGACATTAAATTCTCCAACTGACTCGCGTTTTTCCCGGTAAACCACTTAGGAGTTCTCATAAACACATGAGATAACTACCTTAATGGCGACTTACAAAGTGTAAGTACTTTAAGGCCTGGGCTTTATAGTTAACCACTATTAGGTGAATTAATGAAAATTAATTGTTCTTTCACACTGGCCGTGTGTAGGCTAAATTGTGGAAACGTAGAGTCACACTGAAAAATTCAATGCCGGGATTTGAACCACGGATATTCTGGTCTCCGTCCAGCCACTCTAAACCCTGAGCTACTAGGGCCAACGTGCCGATATGACATTAAATTCTCCAACTGACTCGCGTTTTCCCCGGTAAACCACTTAGAACGTGCAAGTACTTTAAGGCCCGTGCTTTATAGTGAACCACTAATAGGTCAATTGTATTTTAATGAATTTTAAACAACGGCAACCCTGGGTATTTTCAGCTATAAACACGAGCCTAACATTCTTCACCCCTCCACCCCGGTAAGTGTAACCTAAGATGTTTATGACATTGTGGTTAGGGGTGATAAAAGTGTTTTTCTTACAAAGCGAAGCGCCTGAGGATACTTTGAGCGCGGCCACAATACTTATGGATCAGTTAGGCCGACCGTGGTAAATGAACCCCGTCCTCCCGAATGTTGGCCACAGACGAAACCGCCGGAACATCCCATTCGGTATGCCTTTGGGTTAAAACATGCTCTCATAAGATCAAAGTACTGATATTCTTGTATCACATAGGAGGTCGATTTATCTGGAGTTTAAAATTAATACTTCTGGGAAAATGACAGAAGGTTATAACAGAAATCTGAAGACGCTTTCAAAACTGGAAGCACTTGTATAGCTAGTCTGGCTTAGAATCTTATAAGACTCAGTCAATACAGGTGTGCTGGCACAAACGAGAGAGAAGGATTTTGAATATCAGGCTAAAGGAAAAATACAGAACGAGAAGCTGAAAGAAGGAGCTTCAAAAGGGAAGCTGTTGGGGTCATGCAGCTAGGAAGCATGATAAGAAGCGGGTCTAAACCACAAAGGCAGAGAATCCAGGGAAGGTAACATAAGCAAAGGACATGAACGACAAAGATAAAACCAACATTTGCGTTGACGAGACGATGTACCTACCTGATAATACATTTTCTGAGGCTTAAGTTAATTGATAGAAGCACAAAGAACATGTAAATAAAAGTCCACAAGGGAAATAAATTTGCATGGTATGGTTCATATTCGAGCAACCATTACTCACGATACGAGACCTTTGCCTTTCAAGAATCCTATGCCGCATCTGCATCTGTATTTAAGATTGCTATCTACAGCTTTTACACTGGAATTATTATATTCAGAGGTTACAATCAATCCGATAATGAATCCATAGGAGCTAGTTTTAAATTATTTCTTCTTTTCGTGCTTTGATTTGGACCGTTGACCTGTTACGGTCTCACTTCCACCTCAAGAGTTCATGTATCACCTTTCTTGGCACCTACTTCTGCCATTCTCTTAAGATAGTTTTCACAATTTGTTTATGATTTTTGAAATTTGTTCTGTAGTGCTAATTCTTAAATCTTCTGTTATATCTTCAATAGTTAGTTTATTTTATTTTGTGATACTTTGGGCACAATTTAAATGTCTCATCCCTGTTTTCTGATTATGGCTGCTGTCCTTCTGTTTAAAAATACAATTTTCACTCCGATGAATTATTACTTTAACGGCATTCACTATAGAAGCTGGAGATTATACAGGGTTTACCGTTTAGCTTGAGAAAGTATAATATCTCCTAAACTAAACGCTGTAGAAAGAAATGTCTTGCATAAAAGTCGCTTGATATTATGGAGGAAAGTAAATACCATTAGTTGTCCTTTATTTGGAGGAAGTTGTGATGGTCATTTTAGGGTAAATTCAATATTTTTAAATGGGAACCTACCTTTTTTATTTTTTTTCTACTCCTCTTAGAATACTAAACAACTTTTGCATAAAGGACGCTGCAATTGTTCTTACATAAACGTAAATAGCAACGAAAATTCTGAACGGTTGCCCCTTTCAAGGCAGTGCAGTATTATAGAAGGCAATGACACACTGCGTCCGATTTGTTTTCTTTCCACGATAAGACAGTTTCCTTGTATCTATTATTAGTATATTTGTAGGTCACAAATGGGGTAGGAGCATGATGGATGCCCTGCACACCATGCATGAACTGCTAAGGAGATTTTAAATAACAATTACCACTGACGTTGGATGGGACGTGCAGGTCCCATTAATTGGCCAGCTCGATCCCCTTATCTAACATCACCAGACTTTTTTATGGACTTACCTCAAGGGAAAAAGTGTATTGTGAAACACCAAAGACACCTGATAATATGAAGGTGCGCATACGAAATGCTTGTGCCAACATTGAGGAAAACATGCTTTTATGGATACCTCAATCGTTCATTCACAGAATTGGAAAGTACACTGAAGTAGAAAGGCATCATTTTGCACATTTATTACCCTAATGTACGTGGCGATACTCTGGTAGCTGCCTCTCATCAATGTTTGAAGTTATAGTGAAGGATCCATGTACTATGAAGAAAATAATTTATAAAAACTGTTTATTTTGTAATGAGCAATAAAGAAACCTAATAAAAATGTTGCTTCACAATTACGATAAGTAAGCTGAACCTCAAATGGCCTCCGCGGATGGTCCAAACAGTCCCGCACTTTGTACACGGCCATTTAGCATTTTCGTCGTTTTTTACGTTTCTCCAAGAAAAATTGCAAGGTGTTTCATACAAAAGTTGTTTAGTTTTTTATGAGGAGTGAGAGAAAATAAAAAAGGTAGGTTCCAATAAAAAGACTAAATTGACCCTAAAATGACCATCAAAACGTCCTCCAAATAAAAGACGGCTAATGGCATTTACTTACCCCCTTAATATCAAGTAAATTTTATTCAAGATATTTCTTTCTAAAGCGCTTAGTTTTGGCAATATTATACTGTTTCAAGCTAAATGGTCTATCCTGAATAACAGATGGCCCAATCGCCCCGTCTTTCGCGTAAGCTGATATCCCTTTGTTGCGTTAAGGCATTTGCAGAACACAATGAGTAAATTCCAATTAATGTACGGCAGCAGTCTGAGAACATTCAATCCTGAGAACATTCTGTAGCTCATTTAACGCATGCTTACGTGAAAGATGGGGGAGCTTGGGCCACCTGACACATGTATAAAGGTAGCCCTAACATAACCTAATACTAAGCCTGTAGATAAAAGGTAAAGATAGCCTAAATTAACCTGATCTAGAATAAGAAGTATCACATTTAATTATTTGCTTACTGACATTAGTGCCCTTTGGTATAATCACACCACTTTTTATTACTTTGCATTTTAAGAGAACATAATTTTCTTCATGAACCGAACAAACATTTTATAATTGCGTAAGAATTAAAAAAGAATTTTACGCTTCTAGAGGAATATATTTTATGCTCTGTTTAACCATAGTTTCATACATTTGGCACAAATACACTTTATCAATAATCACCTGGTGCATGAAGAAGTCCAATAGTTTGAAGCAGCATCAATAATATTTCAACAATGCGGGATTTTACACAGAATCAAAGCAAAATTACACGACAGATGTTTAAAAAGCATTAACAAAACTTGACATGAAAATAAAACTAAAAGAAAGGATAGCTGCAGTATATTCAGATAGCAAAGTAACTAGATTTAATCTAAGAGAATAAATTCGAAATAAACTCAGAAGCCTCACAGAACAGAAGTGGATAACACATTTTGCCTGGATCAAAACACATGCTGGATTTGTTGGTAATGAATTAGCTGATAAACTTGCTAAGGAGGCTCCATTTGATAATGGGACTGACTATGCATAGAGCAAAAAAAAAAAAAAAAAAAAAAAAAAAAAAAAAAAAAAAAAAAAAACAGTTGTCAGTGAAATTGAAGAACAAGGGGCGCAGGAGTGGCAAGAAGAGTGGACTAATACAAGGAAGGGAGCAATCTGCAAGGAGTTCATTCCATCAGTCAAAGAAAGAATAAGAACACAAATTAATTTAAATTTCGGTCTGTTAGCAATGATTACTGGTCACGGATTAACCAAATCATACCTGCACAGACTTGGAATAATACAGGACTCCACCTGCATCTGCTTACAAGAACAGCAACATCTGATATATCGAGGCTGCAAACTAAAACAACAAAGGGACATAATGAAGAGAACCATCGAATCCAATAGCTACAAATGGTCAATGACTAAAGAGCAGTTAATCACAAACAACATTAGAGACTTCAAGACATTTATTCGAAGCATTAACTATGATGCATTAAAATGAAATATTAAAGTGACAACAGGAGAATAGTGAAATGATACAGTGATGAGAATGAAATGAAATTTACAATGAAAATTACAATGAAAAGAAATTAACAAGTAATAAACTATGAACAAGAGAGGAAGATAAAGAAAGCAATAAATGAGTGGGCACATGTATACTGAAACAAACTGGACCAATCACAGTACACGACTTGAATGAAACAAAAACAAAAACAACAAGAAGCAATAGTACAAAGCACACTAGTATGCGGGTTCAATTTCTTTACCTCTGTTGCTAGAGAAGCAAAATGGTATCATTAGTTGATCAGATTACGTGATTTTTGTAAGAAATAAATACTGGTTAAAAACGTAATGTAGTATTATTAGCAACGTGTAGAATGCTGAAATATTATTAAAACGCCCTCTGAAGATAAGAGCAATGAAATTTGTTATATTGTTACTTTTGCTCAGTCATTATATACGAGTAAACTACTTATAACGCACCAAGATTTTTATTGCAATAAAATCGTGTTCCCATCACACGTTCTTTTTTTTTAATTTTTGCAAGATCTTAAGGCTTTATCAAACATGTGTATATACCAAAAGAGTGGATGTTAAAATCTACCCTTATGTTACACCTCTATTTGTTAAAACACAATTACTCATAAATTACTATAATGGCTTTTTCCTTCAATACGGCCCTCTGAGAATACAACAGAGAGCTTGGTTGCTAATGAATGATTTTTTTGTGTATAATTAAATGCTGTTTACTCTTTTTGTTTCTTGTAATTTAATTAGCTGCGTAAGTGTTGCTCCTCACGTAATTAATTTAATGCGATTAACATCCGAATAGATGAAATTTTTCATTTTATGAGAGGATTATATTGCGAATTTAATCAATCCTAACGAGATTTTCAATGCATTTACTTTATTCATACTGAACCCTAATTTGCATAACACAAAACCGTTGCAATTAACGGAAGATTGTTATAAACGCCAACATTGTATTATGAGAGTGATTTTCACTTTGGCATTTTGTTACAAATTATAGCATAAGCCTGTAATCTGTCAACAGTCACTTGTTACAGATAACGTGACATCAAGAAGTCGCTCCACAGCTCTCGTGTAGCCAATTTCGTTAGCAGCCCTGGCTACCCCAAGCACACGGTTTAAAATTTGCGCGAGTTTAATATATCTGTTTAGTTCACGAATGCAATGCATCTTATTGACACGTCAAGCCATCAATACTCATGTCACAATGACAACACTCTACTGTAGCCAGTGATCACATGCGATAAACATGCTATAAACAGGTGGTTCGATACCAGTGGAATGTGGAAAGTCTAGGGATACCCATACGGTGCTCGAACAGAAGGCACTAAACACGTTGCGGAAATAATGACCGATACAGCTGACACGAACTTAGTGTAACGGACGAAGTTGCCACCGTAGTAACCAATATGACTCACATTCGGGAATAGCGGAATCGATTCCATCGATCAACCGCTCCGACGGAATTTTCCGGGTTTTCGCCTTTTTACCTAGGCCAATCTCTAATCTATGGATTCCTCTCCTGTCCTTTCCGTTTTCATTTATCTCCGCTGTTACGTTGCAGATTTGTCGCCAGTAGAGCAGTTTCAACGGATACGGACAGATGGCCCAGATGCATGCGTCTTTGGGCTCCACTAGCTCCACCCTCTGCCGGCTATGGTCTCCTTCGAGGG
The DNA here is from genome assembly GCA_030765055.1 of Mantis religiosa. Taxonomy (NCBI): domain Eukaryota; kingdom Metazoa; phylum Arthropoda; class Insecta; order Mantodea; family Mantidae; genus Mantis; species Mantis religiosa. The sequence continues at coordinate 46,067,421 of CM060948.1, read as the reverse complement.
TGGTAGCTCACAGGAAATCTTTATTGGGTCGAGGAGTCCCCGTAGACTTATTGAATCTCTCTCTCACACACACACACACACACACACACACACACACACACACACACACACACACCAGCAGAGTGTATGTAGTGAAGATCTTGGCAGTTAAGTATCTTAGGTAATATTTGACACTCTTTCTTATTACATACGACACCACAGGTGTGGCCCGCCTCGGTGACGTGGTGGTAGCATGTCTGCCTCACGTTCAAGAGGTGCCGAGTTCGAACCTCGGTCAGAGTAAGTTACTTGGATAAGGTTCTTTAAGGAGTTTTCCCTTATCCTGAAAGACGAATGTCGGGTAATTCTAAGCTCTATGGACCCTGGGCTCATTTGAGCATCATTTCATCCATTCCATTCATCGTCCGATATTACTTAACGTTGGAAGACGTATATGTAAATTTAAAAAAAGAAAAAAAAAAGGAGCTGTTGACGCGGATGATATTCAGAATTAAAGAAAAGTCTCTGTCACTTAACGATTGTGAATAGCGAGGAAAGTTTGAAAAAGAAAGAAAACGAATAGGATACTGTGAAAAGGATTTGGACAAGAAATCTTAGGCCTTTGTGTCGATGTCTTCACGACCTCGGACTAACTTTGTTGATAACTGTGGGTTACACAAATTATTGACAGTCTTTGGTTTATGGTTTAATTTGCACATAAAAGTACGTGCACTTGTTTTCAACAAGCATTCGGCGAAATTTGCGGCCCAAAGAGTTTTCTTTTACAAAGACTGATAAACATGAGTGTGCAATAAGGACAACTCTCATTAAAATGTTACTTAATTGTGATATTGAGCTCATGCGACGAGGTTACAGTTGTTCCCTCTTAAGTGTTTTAAAGTGGTCATTTTGCATTTACAGCTTTTATCCTGTAACACGGATAAAGGAGAGGAATCCTAAGATTTTCATGAATAGATGGGTATATGAAACAGCCTACTTTACAAATTCGCTCAGATAAGGTTAAATAAACTTCCGTGGGAAAGAAGAATGATATAGATCACGCAGCTATTTATACATTTCTGTGAGTTATTTGGCGTTATTACATGAAAACCACCATAGTGAGTTAGTAATTTCTAGACTCTGCAGCATAGAGGAGAGTTTTCCAATGCTTCAGCTGCTGTGGAGTGGGCGCTATGGACTTAAGGGACTCTTGGTGATTCTAACGTTTACAAATACGTGGCGCCGAACAACTGAGTGTCTCCCCTTTATTAGCTGTTTGGATTGGGTTGGTCTCGAACGGGAAGTGGTATCTTATATCTATGGAATATAGATACTTCTTCGTGCTTGATCGAGTTATGAGTCGTCTCAATGTCTTTCGTTGTTAACGTATAGAATTAGTGGCGTGCTACATTGCTGGCGGCTCTACCAAGGTTTTAGGTAGTCTTCCCCCTTAAGGATTGATGTGAATTTGCGCAGGGGAGAATTTTTTAGACTTGAGAGTATTGTCCCACCTGTGAAAAACCTAAAATATCTAATTTTTCTTGGATTGACTTGAAACTTTAACATAATTATTGTAATATTAACAATAGTTCACACACAAATTTTCAGACGAATGTGCCAAATAGTTCTTATGATATTAGTACATTTATAATGTTTTATTGCCATTTAATTAAACTGTTCCACACGATGCAATTTTAGTTTAAGAAGAATAATACTTTGCAGTTATACTCATAAATACATTATTAGTGAATTTATGAGATGAAATTTTAATCTGACCCTTGGTTTAGGATAATAAATTGTTCATTTCTAATTTAATTAATTTTTAATATTTGCTTGTGAAATGTGTGCTTTGTTATTTAATTGCACATACACTGGTGACACTATAAAACTGATCTCACCAATTTCCTTTGGTACTGTTTTGATCCAAGCACAAACAATTTCAAACTTATAGTTTGAAAACTGCGTCGTGTGGAGCAATTTATATTCTGAAAAGCGCTTAAAATTAAAAACACGAGAAAATTACAAAAATAGGTGACATAAAGCACTGTGCCCCCTTACAGCGAAACACTTAATTAGAGACATGTGCCACAGTTTTTAAAGGTTTGCATGGCATTAAAAATAATAGGAAATTGAAGTACAAGGATTACTCTATTTAATTAGATAAAATGGTTTTTGTAAATTTTTGTAATTTTTGACCAATTTTGACAGATGAGTGTCCTTAATAGAAAGACTCTCGGAAGGGAGTGCTACCTGGTGCCACCTTTCCCTGGTACAACAAGGACTCTGGTAGACCTTGACCCTGAACTGGCCATCCAAATGATCTGGATATCATCTCAGTATATCATTACAGAAAGAATTTTGTTTATTTTTTACCTAGGAGTGATGTTTATAACTGATGTTTTGTACTATACAGAGTATATTTTGTTTGAAAAATAGAATATTATGTTTAAATATATAAAGATACATTTTGATTTATGATCACGTTCATAGAAAATAAAAACGGCAACACTGTGACTATAGTTATAGCATGCATTGTTTCATTATATTTTTATAATGGGTTCCCATACTCACTCCATGTAGATAATTTGGTTCGAAAATTATATTTAACCCTGTTTAACATGTGATTATTGCAAAAATAAATCAATAGAGGGTTTTCAGGTCTTAAGGAATCAAAATATCAAAACCTACCAAATTAATTTCATTATTGCAATGGTATTTCTATATCCTAAAATATATTAAATAAGCTAAAAGCAACTGCTTTGAACGAATCATTGTGAGGGCATGTCAATATTTGTATATCTGTTGTTAATTTGCCTGAAGAAACTAATAAAAGGTATTGAAATTTCAAATATTGCAGAAGTCTGCAATTTCGAGGTAATCCATATCTGCAAGTAGTGGATTACCAAAACTCAAGTGGATCGGAATAATTTTGAAAATAAATATTAAATTTTTTGATTACATATGGACAGACCAAATTTAATACACCTCATAACATTTACGTCAAACTGAAACGCTCATGTGGCCTTACTTTAAAAATCAGTAACAGAAATTGCACAAAAAATAGGAACAAAATTAAGTTCAAAAATGTATAAAAATACCGGGTGGCCGTAAGTAGCCCTTAGTTTTCACTCACCTAAAATGATAAGTGACTACTGTTTCATTCGAAATAGTTAAATTGTGCACATTTTTTATATGATGTTAGTTGTTAGAAGGGGTACTCTTTTAAGTTTCCTGATTTTCTACACTTGAAAAATCCTGTAGTTTAAATGCGCAGATTTGTGAACAGATTGACCAGGGAGGAGAGCTTTGTCTGGAAAGGGTGGAGAATCAATTTAAAGGTTCCTTTTATTTAAATTTCCGTTGAATATGTGTCTCAATATGAGACCGGACATTATTTTGGGGTGTTTAGGAAACATGAACTTCTTTAATGGCTTTTGTACTATATATTTATTATGGTTCACTTTCTTAGGGAGAAAGATTTGGTACATGTGTCAGAGCATTAATTTGTTTACTAGAAATTGAAAATATGGATCGAAACTAATATGCAGCTTTTTGAAACTTATATATGCAACTTATCAATTTTTAGAACCAAAAATGCATTAACTGATTTCAACATTATTCCAAAAATACAATTTGATAATAAAGTTCAAAAACATCAGAGCGACATTTGGTGATCTCAATAGGATATAAAATCCTCACCTGAATAATTCAAATGTACAAGTTTTAACTCCCCATTTATCCCTTTGGGAAATAAGTCATTAAAGCCTATCGTGATCGCAATAAAACACCAAAAATAATCCTCTGATGTTCATATTAAATGAAACGGAACTGAAATGCATTACATCAGTATAAAACGTTTCCAGGTTAAAAGTGCTTAGCAAATGTTACAGCCTATACAAGTTCGGAAGACTAAACTTTACAGTGCTATAAAAAATGTCAAAATCTGTTAAAATGGTCCTCAGATTACGCATACAAATGGACATTTTTTATGATACCATAGCTCACTTCCACCATAAATAAGTGCATATGCTCTTATGAAACGATCACATGTTAACCACTCTGAACGAGCTCCTAGTGCCAATCATACCACTAGTGAAAGGTTTTCAAACGCATGATTAATGTTTACTGCTACTCGTGAAAAGTGCAGTAGCCTTAATCGTCTGCACATCTGCCATGCATCGAGAGTTGTTACTTCTAAAACTCTTCTTATTCACGATACTAAGTTATATTCTATGCAACCATAAATCAAACTTCATAACTCTGTATTGAGGTAAATAATTGGCAAATACAGGCTCGTGAGAGAGAAATAGGGATAGACTGAGAGATACATAGGTAAGGTAAATCTACACACTTAATTATCACTTGAATCTTTATACAAATAGGTACAGAGCCTGCCCTAGATCAACCAGAAGTGGGAACTAGCTTAGTAGTCCCGCCGACTTCATGCTACTTTTCACTGCCCAGCCACAACACACCAACTACCTTCGACTCCTCTTTCCACCCTAAAACAAATGACGTTGAAGGTAATAATGAATAGGAAGATCGTATAGTTCGTCTGATTTATCTTGAAACATGGAAGTTAGATAGGGAGAGAGCACAATTGCCCGCGCTCTTATAGGTAACCCATGACTGCCCAATCCCACACCGCATCACTTCCATGTAACGCTCCGACTTATTCCGCGCAATTGTATTGTAGCCATTCCTTTAATATTTTCAAGTTAGCGCTGACTACTGGAGTATCGATATACCGTCCTTTAGGAGTTTCCTGGAGAATCCCAGCAAACTGCTAATAACCTCAGCTCCATTGTCATCTAATGTTGGATTACATCCATAGTCTTCAAAGTCATCGTCCGATTCCAAGTTACTTTCTTCTAAATTTATGATGAAATTGTTCAGTATATCATCAATTACTCCGTCTTTTTCCCAGTACATTTCTTGTACCTGCTTCACATGTTCACAGGCAGCCTTCCAATTGTTCCGGAGTAAATTTCAGTGTTGCATTGCAGAAGATCTCACTTACATCTCGTTCTTTGGATGTCACATTATGTTGCGTCACATCTGCTTTGATTGGTGCCTATATCAGCTCGAAAGCATTCATATCACAATGATACGGAAGGTATATCCATTTAATTCGGCTAAGAAGTCAATTGGATATCATTTTAACTTACCTTCGTTTCCATTACTTATGTCGTACAACATGGTTCTATGCCATATTTCCATTGTTACCATTGTTTACTGTCAATATAAGGCACCGTTCGTAAATAAGCAAGCCCTGCACTGGTTGGAGCGCCTGTTGCTGACTGACGGAGACTAGGTAGTCGTTGATAGTTGTGGCAGTGTGTTTACTAAATTTGTCTTCCCTCTTTTGCCACAGGGAGGGGTAGCGCTAAGTAGGCCATGTTTCAAGTTAAACCAGACAAAACTTAATAGAAAAACCACTACAATACTTGCCTGCCAACCCAGTTCTATTCTGCGGGGTATAGAACTCAGGACTTCAGGTGTTTCCAAGAAGCCATCAGGCTCGGTAAGATATGTAACATTTGTAAATGTTTTCTAGATTGCAAGGATGTTGGCCTGATTATTGTCTATTGTAAATGAGTGAAGAATGATCCATTTATCTGTCAGTTAGGGCACCCACAGACCATAGTTCCATAAATCACAACTCAGAGTGGTAGTTGGTAAGAAATAGCTCTGACGACACAATTGTTGTTACTTTGTGTCAAAATAACTCATAAGCTTAATACAAAAGCTTTAGTTCCTTACTTCTGTAGTGATTTAGATATTTTCAAGTTTTCTTGTAGTACGGCCATTTCTTACTGTACTTTCCTGATTTATGTAGTTCGACTGAAACGAAACTGCCTAGGGCGTTGCCTTCATAGAAGAAAATGCTTAACTTTTACTCGGTAGCTGGGTTCCCTCCCTGTTTAATGACAGCATTGTCTCCTGTACTTATTTGGTGACAAAGGAGAATAATTATTATACTGACCAACTTAACCTTCATGATAGTTCTGTACCTGTTCCTAAAAGGTGATTTTGATAGATAATCATACAGGTGTTTAAGTCTTGAATCTGAAGTTCTTTGCTTAACGTGTTTTACAGAGAAAATTTAAATAAGTACAGCCGTTAATTTTTAGGGTAGTTTAAAAGTTCAGATAGTGTAAAGACTACTTGTTCAGCCGTGTAGAGATATGGACGTATTGCGTCTTAGTAGAACCCGGAACTCTTCGTGTTATTGCGTTAACTGCGAAAATTCTACTCTTATTCCCTCACTGTACTGTCCCACACTACTTCTCTCCCTACAAACGTCTTTTTCTGCAGCTTTATTTCCCTTTCCCCTCTTACTCTCACTTTATTCCCTCCTCAGCGTTTCATCTCTTTCATCCTCTTACCCAACTATAAAGCCTCCTTTTCTTCTTTTTCTCCCTAATCTGTGTGCAATTTACAATCGAGCGTATATACAGGATGTTACTGTAAAGATAAAAATAATTTGATACATTTTACCCTAAAGTATATCCACTTCACTGTGTAAACTGTTTTTTCTCTTCCCCCAACAATTTCCCCCACAAACGAATGAGGGTTTATTGCTTGATGCTTTTGCATAGTAATAAATTTGCCGCGAAATGAACAATGTCTGTTAGTGCAGACTATGCGTTTTCTTGAATTTTTCTCGCCTCAATAGGTGAATTGCTCGACTAGGTGGTATGAGATGATTGGTCTAGTACAAAACATCCGAACTCAATTCTTAAACAGCAATCGTTATCCAGAGACCTGTCGACTCTGCGTTACGCCTCTCGGGAGAAAAAAAAAATGCATGCCTCTTGGGTGGCATGCCAACTTGGAGGTACTAACCAACCTGAAAGAATACTGTTATCAATAAGTGAAAGCATAAGCCCACAAATGAAGAAAATGTTGATGCAATATTGTTAATTTCTCTGTGTTCAATTTCAAATACAAATATGTTCACTTAAACATGTAACACTTGCTTTTCTATGCAATGGTTAATAGCAGTGAAGAGTTACTAAAGCACTTCTGCCACAACAGTTTCCATCAGATTTTTAGTGCCAGAATTTTGACATCAGAAAAATATAGAGCAATCGGATATAGGAGCTGGCGCGTACCATGGTTACATTTTTCTTAATTTACGTCCTCCAACGTTTTAGAGTTACCCGACATTCGTCTATCAGTATAAGGGAAACCCCCGGAAAAACCTTATTCAGATAACTTACATTAACTGAGATTCGAACTCGGGACCTCTTGAACGTGAGGCGGACCCGCTACCATCTACCCATCTTGCAAAATTTGCCTTCCAGCCACTCAAGCGAAATGTTTGCGTATTCCACCTTGTGCCGTTCAATTCAGCCTAAACTTTGTACATAGGCTAATGATGATGTCGGTACGTTTCCATGTATTTTACTGTATATATTATGTTACGTTTCGAAAGTCGCATTGGCATTTATGGTTACAAAGCTTGTGCACGTTCCTTGAGCTTGCAATGGCATCAGAGTATGATTTTCTCGTGACGAGCAGTGATCACGCATTGTACACATTTTAAATGTATATATTTAATAAATAATGGCAATGGAAATACTAAACAAATGAAAACTGTGACTGCGTAACTTTTGACACTCATTGTCCATTTCTTTCTCTCCCTCCCTCAACTCTCACACGCACAAGCACACGCAAAAGCACCCGCACTTAAATATGGAATAAACGACCTCTTACAGTGACTGATTAATACGCATTCGTATTATAACGTATTCTTAACGATATTGTAAATTATCGTTTATCTGAAACTTACAATTTTCATTCTACAGATGACTCAAAACATTGGTGACAAACTTAGGAGTGTAAAGAGGGTTCGAGATAAAAGTTTAGAAAAGGAACCAATTTCTTAAAACAAAGACGTTCCTCTTTTACAGTGACGTAACTTTAATTTAACGCAGTTTATTCGGTGTATTAGTAAGAAAAATAATGTTTTCAGTTCAACAACAATAACATAAATCCAAACACAACCTTTTTAATTGCAACCGCATCTTGCAGCTAAACAAAAGACTGAATGTTTCCATTGTTCCCTGATAAAATATACTCAAGTTATGCTCTCTGTCATAGAATTGACATAAACATAATTATTATTTTTGAAATTACATAAATGTTATATGATAATGTAAAGCCTATTGTTGGACTCACATACTTAATAGTAGGACTGCAAAATATTGGTTGTTGTAAACCACTATGGATTTATTTTATCTGAGAAGTCTTTACGTATCACCCGGTAGTGGCTCCTGTATCATAGTTGAGAAAGTATGAAAATGTCAGGAAGTGCATTACAGATGCAAACGTACTTTATAATGTGCCTATTGTCATGCCATTAAGGTACAATTTGTACTTGGGTGTCATCTCATTTGCTGACATCTGCTTGTCATTTGTTACAAATGGGCTGTATACATTGCACCAGGTGCTGCAACGAAAATGTTACACTCTTTGTATGTAACTGCTATGTTAACGAGTGAGCTGGCTGCACGGTAACGTGCTGATTGCCCAGGACAAGAAGGCAAGCTAGAGGAATGTGCAACGTAATCACTTTTGCTGTCTCCTCGGGGTGTACGATCGCCTTCCGAGTATGACAAGGATGGAAGACTCGTTTAAAATACACAAGTGTTGTCACAGCTCAGCTATACATAATACCTATTGCTGCAAGAAACATTAGATCTGGCAGCATGGGTGACTCATATGAACTCTCGTTCACTCATTTCTTAGTAAACAGATCCGCTACAGGAGCAGATAAACAGTTTAAGCTCCTCTGCCCTTCATACCTCTCTAGCCTTCTTGTCGTGGGCATACAGTACAGTTTCGCATTTGGGTGGTTCTTGGTTCAATTCCTGGGTTTGGCCTTCTTGATCATCGGTTTTTCGTAGTCTTCACAAATAGCAAAGCGTATGCTGAGATAGTTTCTCTTCTACCATGAATTTCATTTTCATCAGTTCCTACTATAAGGATAACACATGTGCTTTGTCATACACTCATTAAGACCAATCTTTGGTGCAAGGAACAATGACTAAATCTCTTCCGACCTATGAATGAATATTTATGTTTAAAATTCTAAAATTGGATGAAACATTATATACAAATCGTGGAAATATCTATAATAATATGTGCGTATATGAACGAAACGAAACACGCTGAATATTCAGCAACTGCTTTATTTTATATTGCACTTTTTTAACGTCCTCCAAGGTAAGTCATATCCCGGACCGTGATAATACAATCGCTTGCTAAATAAGATTTCCAATATTTTCTTCAATAGAAGTCAAACTTCTGGATTACTAATGCTCTTCCAAGGACTACCTTTTTTACATTATCGTCAACAACACCAACACCACCAATGATAAGATGGCTAGAACCCTCACACCAACAGTTTCCTTTTAGTTCTACTTTTTTATTTTGGGATATTAGAATGGAATAAACTCTCTCGCTCTTATTACTGTTAACTTATTATTAATTTTACATTGGAGCATGTTTGTTTTCGTTTTGGTAATTATGGACCCTAAAGTTTGACCTATTTTAGGTGGAGGTAGTTTTAGTATATGCCATTCTGTCCACGTAAATAATGATCCTGAAGAGCTTAGCAGCAATATAACAATTTCAAAAATGTTTAACGATTCTTAGCATTAAACAAGATCAAATAAGGGGTAATAATAAATGCATAGAAGAAAAAGCACAAGAGGAAATGAGAAGAAACCCTTAGCAAATAAGCACTGTACACAAACTGGTTCAGTAGCTCGAAGTAGAAACGAATTTAAGGTAAAGTGCATTCATAGAATCCTTTGAATAACACAGTAACTCAGTTTAATGATTGTTTTCAGCTGTCTAAGTACGAGAAGCTGTAGTAGTTGTATGTGGTAGAAATGTATGATTTTGCTTATTGTTTCTCTATAACGTTCGTTCAATCAAACCCGTACTCTACTTTGACCCTCAAAACCAGAAAATTGTTAACAATATTGAAGTACTTCTTGCTCAGTTGTACTCACTGAATTCTAATTTTTTTTTTAAAAATGTGGTGTTAGTTTTTAATGCATAGCTTTTTGTTTCATATGAAAGTCAAATTATTGTTTTGAAAGGGGCGCAGAGTAAAACACTTGAGTGAGCAAGGGATGATTTGCTTTGTCAGAATAGGAGTAATGACTGAAGGAGAAATGGGGAAATCGTGTCCTAAAGAAGCAAATATTTGATAAGAAATTTGCAAATCGTGGGCGGAGTCCCGCATAAGAACCAACGTTTTTTTTTCATACGAAAGACGGAATGCCACTTATGAGTGGCAAGGTTGCGGATGGATGATTAATTTTAGCCTCATGACTGAAATTTAATATTTAGGGTTGGTGCCAATATGCAGGTGTCAGTGCCTGGGCGAGGATGCAGTGTTGGTTGCAGGGAATTGCTGCGTTCATGTTTTTGCTTAAGTCCGTATTTTGGACTTCACAAAGGCCGGCACTTTGTAAATGATGCAATTGTGTACATTCAGAACAAACCGTGCCGAACGGACCACACTACAAATAACCAAAATTTCGCAGACGCGACGCTGTGGAGCGCCTCTGGTGGCGAATGCGGAGCGAGAGAGTGCGATTTGCCAGCTTCTGGCTAGGGAGGCAGTTACAACTGTGCTCTGCGGTGTAATCCCACTCATGCTATACGCCTGTGAGATCTGAGGCATGGCCGCAGATAGCTGTCTCACATACCTTCAGCGTGCGCAGAATAGACGACTCCGATCCATCTGTTCTGCAGGTCGTTCCTTCCCCGTGACATTACTTTACGAAGCCTCTCTTCTCCCTTATGTGGAGGATGAGATCAGGCGCCGGGTTGCAAAATTCTACGCTCAATTTCCATCACATAGAAGCGCCATGGTTCGGTATCTAGGAGATTACGACCCTACAAGATGCCGTTTCAAGCTTTTCCGGGTACCCCGCATGGCATGCGCGCACCCGACGTAATACTGGAGTTAATCAGAGCAGCAGCAAATGCTGAACTTCAATTATTCATCCAATGAGCTGTTCGCAACAGAAGTATTCCATGTTTGAATCTACAAACACCAGGGTGTCAAAAATGGTATTGCATCCTGATTAAAATTAGAGTAATCAAGCTACCTTGCAATCCTACCTCATTCGAATAATCCCATCCCATCTTGCATTCACCAAAATGATCAAAAACATTTCAAAACACAAAACCTGAGTGGGTACGCAGCAAAAACCTTTGGGCTCTTAACAGCCTGTCGGTACCTCGTCGTCGTCTTTTTCGGCGGAGTTTCTCGGGTTATCGGAATAGCATTAATTTCCATTATGCCGATGATGTCATACTGGTACACAACAAATGTGTTTTACTTCTTCCCTGCACTAAAGAGCCTGCTCCAAGCTTTTATTAGGGGGAGTGAAGGTAATGAATGGCCAGCAGCCTCCAGAAGCATTCTGCTCTACTTCTGGCTAAGATCCGTCGCAGGCGGCTGGAGTGATTCTGATACTGCGGATTCACCAAATACGATCTTGCCTTCACTCTTCGTGTCAAGGCAAAGGTTAGTTTAGTCCACACCACACTACAAAAGTGTTACCATATTTCCCCGTGCCCACGTGCCTCAAAATAAGGTGCTACTGAATCTACAGGACTATGAGGTCTGAGGATCGGTGTTTCAGACCACTATCCACAGACTGCAGCCTGTGCAGAACAGAGAACTCAGGATGTTGTACCATACATACTGCAGATTCCCGCCACATATCCTATTCAAAACAGTGGATGTGCGAGAACCAGCTCGCATAACCCTGGTTGAACACAGATGCCATTCTAGTTGGCTGCTGAACCCATTCGGGCAGAATTATGACAGGACGCTTGGACGACGTATAGCCTACAGCATGCCCAAAGACACTCTGTGGTGATAGCTTATGTTAGATCTCCCATACAAACCTCATACAGTCAAGTTAGGAAGCATCGGGCTTGGTTAAGGCCTCGCAGCAGCTATCCTCCCGTCTACCTGAAATGGTACATTACACACTTAAACATCTAATTCCATCCTGTTTTTGCCATCCAACTCTGCTTTACGTTACAAACATCAATAGGGCTGGTTAAGTTTTAAGTAGCTTCTGGCGTTGTCACCATTTGGATTATGACCACTCAGCTGTAAACATACCCTTTATTTCACTTTTTACTTCACAAAATTTAAAATACCCAATTCTATCATGAAATTCTAAGTTACGTTCAGAATACGTAGATTTTTACTATATAACCTCCAAGGGTTTAAAGACTCGTTTTTGGAACTCAACAACACAATCTAAGCCGAGATATATTAGCAACCATACCAATGGGAATGAAGGTAAATATTTTGTATCAAAAAGAATAATTTTATGACCTTCGCAAGGATGTATTAGTGTAGACCCCAAAAATCTAGATTTTGTTTCAGGCACATGGATTACCTACATTAGAATTAGAACAATGTAAAGTGTAGAGATTCAAGTTTACCAACTATTTAATAAATATTTACTTCTTTGTGAAATTTACATCGTTCAGTCATATCGGACGATGAATGAAATGGGTGAAATGATGTTCAAGTGAGCCCAGGGTCCTTAAAGCTTAGAGTTACGCGACATTTGTCTTTCAGGATAAGGGAAAACCCCGGAAAAACCTTATCCAGGTACCTCACCCTGACCGAAATTCGAACTCGGACCTCTTGAATGTGAGGCAGGGACGCTACCATCTACCGGGGTGGGCAAATATGTGGTTCATGAGCAATTTTATGTTGCAGCCATTTTTTGAAATAGTGAAAATATACAGACATTTTGTACTGTTCCAGTGTCTCAACAACTATATCTTGGTATGAGATATTTAATTCTTAAACATTACATAAAGAAATGGCTCACCTTTGTCTAATAAAGGAAGTCTAGGACAAAAGAAGGTATATAAAATGAGCTTTTTGCAAAAGAGCTTGCGTTCGAATATGTTTTAATTGGAGTAAAGTTATAATGAGTATTGTAATTATAATGCCAAATGGAAATTATAAAGACACATTTGACATAGCGAGTGCCTCTTATCAGGTTGTAACTTTGTCTAAAGGGAATTATGACTATTGCTGTCATTCGTGATTTGTCTACCGAGCAAACAAAGGAATGAACAAAATGAAACAGTAAGCAAAGAGAACGTATAAATACTGCATAAATTTGCAGTGAGTGTACCAGTTCTTCACAATCAATTCTCTCAGATTCTGAAAAATGAACGCAGAACCCAAAGTGTTTCCCCATCCTTATATTCCAATTATACTTCTGCTTTAAAGATTTATCATCAGAATTATTAATACACTTGGGTTGATGTGACATCCTTATTCAAAATTAAACATATTAAAAATATATACATGATAAGGAAATGTTATCTACTACATGGCAAAGCGAGAAGGGGTATCGGAAAAAATTCGCAACACAGAGATGCTTTTGATGGATAGAGTCAACATGAAGAATTCAATGTCATGGCCGGGATTTGAACCACGGATTTCCTGGTTTCCGTCCAGTCACTCTAACCCATTGAGCTACCATGGTCAATGTGCCGTCCTGACATTAAATTCTCCATTTCACTCGTATATTTTCCCGGTAAAACCTTAGCCTATGCACGACTTGTGTGAAGATATGATTAATTTCCATCAATTAACTAAAATAACAGAGATGCTTATCACAGCTTATCGCACATACACGGTGAGTCCAGTGTATGTGTACTATGTTCAGATATAATCATGTGTCATACATCGGAAGGCGCGAGAAAATATATCATATAGACACACGCAGCTTCCAATCACTCTATTTGTGTTTAGTAAACTATTATTATCATCATTATTATTTTAATTTACGTCCTCCAGCGTTAAGTCATATCGGACGATGAGTGAAATTGGTGAAATGATGCTCAAATGAGTCCGGGATCCGTGGACCTTAGAGATACCCGACATTTGTCTTCCAGGATAAGGGAGAACCCCGGAAAAAGCCTTAACCAGGTAACTCACCCTAACCGAGATTCGAACTTGGGACCTCTTGAACATGAGGCAGACGTGCAACCATCTACGCTACCAAGGTGGGCTCCTAACTTACTGTACGTCAACTTACTAATATTTCACTCTTCTAATCGCCCAGATAAGACCCGATAAGGAACAAATGCAGCGCTGGTAACCTGAAGGTCAATACGCCTGAACGCTCTGTCGAGTTTTACAATTGCTGTGTATAAATAAATGTAAACATAATACCTGTTACAAACGCTTAATGGAGAAGTGATAACAGCGTGGAATTTGTAGAAGTTTCTAGCTTAACATTAGGAGTGCCATGGAAACACAGGGAATTTTACTGTAAGGATACATCAATATCTCATTGACTATTTGGAATAGTAGTTACAAAAATGCTATTAATGTTGTTATACCATTGTTTCAATTTCTTGAAAATTAAGAAAGTTATTTAATTTTAAAAACTACAAACAGTGTTCCTAGAATGCCAATCGTGGAGAAAGTCATAATAAAGGCAATAGAACATCAGTGGCAATTCGTGTTTCATAAATTGGCTGCAAGAGTTCAAATTGAAACAAATGCTTTACGAGAATGCTTGGATTAGCCATCGGCGATTCTAGAAACGAAGAATCTGTTTGCATGACAGCGTTTAGTTTACTGTAAGATATATCCCCGAGGAGAATTAGGTACTTACATTTATCTTGAAGAGGCAGAGGGAAGTATTTATGCTGTAACTTCTGTGTATAATTTCCTATCAACTAACAAGGAAATTCACGAGAAAGAGTAGAAGCCTAAAATGTAACAACATTTATGTACAAGAAGTGGACTAAAAGCAAGCTCTGAAACCTTTTCAGTCACTCTGATTCGTACCAGTGGCATGAGATGACCTGGACGCCCGATGCATTTTTCAGTAAGGGTGAGTGCCGGGTAGAAACGACCAGACTCACATGCCTTCAGCTCTTTGCGATTCCTCATCGATTTAATTAACTAAAAGAAGGAATGGCAGAAAGAAGAAAGTTTTTCTTCTCTCACCGCGATTCCTATTTTAACATGGAACGAAGAAAGAGGGATAAAAGCAGGAAAAAAACTGTAAGAGTATGGGCGAAACTTTTGGACAGTGGAACTTCTCAATTTGTGGATAATTACAGTCTGGATCTCGAATTTGCAGGGAACGAAGGACCAGGAGCAATTTTAATAACTCACTTTTCTTACTTCTCCTTCCTTATTTCCTTTGCCACCTAATTCTCTTCCATCTATTACTGTAACGTAAAGCCGTGTAGAGGACCCTAGAACGGGAAAAAACGAATTTTCTCCTCCTTACCCTTTTAGCTTATACCCACAAACCCAATGAGGCAAGAAAACTTGGAGGAGTAAAAATATCTGGCGCGTAACAATATACCGTATTACAATTTGGAGGAAGGAATAAAGAAGTGAAAACAGGTTTATATCTTTCTACGTAATTAGTGCTCCTACCCTGGAAATTCACAGTAGGTGCTAAGAATACAATTTCTTCTCTAATAGCCACGGAGTCAATAAATTCCATATGCCAGACCAGTTTCATTTAAAAAAGTGCTACAAAATAATTATGGCGTTTTTAGCACTATTCAGAGCGTTACATTAAATCCGTAATTGAGCCTAGAGACTTGCTAGCTTCAAGTTACGTAGTGTTAACCTTGCTAGAGTAAGCGAAATTTATAAGAAAAATATGAATATTGCGAAAAGGGGAATTTTTATTTTTGTTTCAGTTACGTAATCATACATTTGAAAAATTATCAACATAATTTAATGACATTCATTATTACCATACATCGGATCCCGTACACCTTAGCAATCAATGTACGTACACAGGTACCATACAAGTTCAGGCGCGACATCAACAAACCCAATGTTGAGTCATATCGGACGATGGATGGAATGGGTGAAATGATGCTGAAATGGGCCCAGGAACCCTAGAGCTTAGAGTTACCCGACATTCGTCTTTCAGGATAAGGGAAAACCCCGGGAAAACCTAATTTATGTAACTCACCCTGACCGAGATTCGAACTCTGGACCTCTTGAACGTGAGGCAGACATGCTACCATCTCAGCTACCAAAGCTACCGATACAAAGTGTGAGCTACGTTACAATATGCCAACTTCCTCATTGTTTTCGATGCGGGAATTACAATGAACAACCATGTTCATTCGTAAATTGTCGAATGTGAATTTTCTGCACCTCTCATTGAAACAATATAAACATATTGGGAGAAAGTTCGTTCAATGTCACATGACGTTAATGGTGCATATGAGTAGTACAAATAATTTTTGTTTGTCCGGATCTGTTTATTTCCTACATTACGCAGCACTGAAAATCCAGTATTCTTGTGTAGAATAATGGACAACTCATTGTTTGTTCGTTTGGTAGGTGGTGCATTCTCTATATTGTTAATTTTTGTAAATACCTCCTGGACTACTTTTATACAGCTCAAAAGTACATTCTTCAAGCTGTGTAATGACTGTTGATAATACCCAAAAATTTTGATTTATAAAATCAAGATTGTCCGATAATTGCGAAAGTAATGCTATTAACACAATATGTCCAACACCTTGCATTTCCTGTAAGATAGATCTACCTGCGGGTCGAGCAGTAGTTGTACTGAAACTAAAGCTACGCGTTGCGAACCAGACTACCCCTGCTTGTTGTCCCCGGGACTGACGTCAATACTGCGAGACTCGTAAACTTCATATCACTTTGAAAGTGTACGGGCTCCGATGTCTGGTAATTACCAACGTTTTGAACTGTAATATGGAATTTATATTCAAAATAGTTTGGAAGAAAGATGTTTAAGTTAGAGATTACAAACACTATTAATCACACTATAGTTTAGTTTGTTGTGCCAATAATGGCGACTATGCTACATTTGAAGCAATTTGGATTATAATAAAGAAATAGGTTAGTTGTGAATGATGTATTAAGTTAAGACAAGGAAAAATGGGTGCCACCTCTGGTTGCACTGCCATTACCTTACAAAGAAATAAACAAAAAGAACTTCCATTCTACTACAGAAATAGGAAATACGACCGAGCAGGAGGTCTCAGGCCTTTTCGTCAGTGGCCCGCATTCGGGAGGCCGGGGTTCGATTCCCGTGGCCGACCTACCTGACCCATGGGTCTTTTCGGGGGTTTTCCCGGGTCGCTAGACCAATGCTGGGTAAGTTAATTACATCCCACGAATTTCCTGTCCCTCCATTTCATCTCCATTATCATTTCATATCATCTCTCTTCTGGTGGTCTCTTTCAGGATAGAAGTGTTGGCGGGTGTCTTGGCTGTGCATGGCAGGATGATATGCCCTGAGGAAAACTACTTCGTCCTCCGGTAGGACGGTTGCTGGTCTCCACTCCTCTGTTGGGACAATTTCGGGACCGCCAGCTAGGAACCTATGGGGCACGGATCGCCTGCCTGGGACCATTAGGGCTCGGCTGCTGAGCTCGTTGCCGTCCCGCTATAGGGGAGCGAGTTCGTTGTCCTGGCCTGTCGGGGGAGTTCTCTATCCAAGTAAACTGTAGGGTCCCTGCCCTCTGTACTGTCGTGGCTCCTTTGGTCAGCTGCCCTCTGTCTCCTTCACCTCATCCATCCTCCCGGGGGTGTCCCCACTTGGGGGTATAGGCACAATGGGCCCACCATGGTGGCCTACGTACCGAATCCCCTCCATAATGATATCCCAATCCTAATAGGAATTACGGAATATGTTTTTCCAGCAGAAGTCTTAAAAGTCTTGTAGTTTAGAACTGTACAGCATGTTCAAGATGTTACAAAAAGCTGTAAGAATCTATCAGCTTTTTCTACTGGCGAACTGTTTCGTGTTAATACGAGGATGATCCAGAAAGTAACTTCCGTTTGGCAATGAAAATAAAGCCATTTGAGATACAAAAACTTTATTATTATATTTGAAAACCACCAAACTACTTATATTATTCTACATATTCTCCAAACAATTCAAGTACTTCTCATAGTCTTTGAAGTACCCTCCGCGTAAAACTCTGCCACCTGCGAAGAATGTAGCCAAACCATCACGGCGTGACACAAAGCTTACCATAGCCGAGGTGCTTGGTCACCATCTTGTGCAAAAGACTCCGATAAATTTCGGAAAAATGATCTCACGAATTCTCCCATCCACTTTGTTTAACAGGTCATCATTGATAAGGCCTACCACTGCAGTTTTCTTCATGAAAGTTTGTTCTTCCATTTTTAAAAAATTGTAGCCTTTGACGGATAACACCTTTACTCATAATGTTAGCACCATATACTAAATACAATTTACAATGAATTTCGGCGGCTGACTAATGTTTTGCCAAAAGAAATCTTCTAACACCACGCACCATACACTTGGCGGGATTTTCTATCTTGGCGCTCATGTTGTGAGGTTATGTCTAACAAATGTGCGACAGTACGATGCTCTTCTTTCGCACTGCCAAATGCGCACGCTGATGTGTAGATGACGGCACTACCTCCACCACTTCCCGGGCTAGGCATAAACGACGGTTACTTTCTGGACCGCCCTCGTGTATATATTATTAAATTTAATATTCTATTTTATTAGTTGCATCTATACTACAATTAAATTGAAACAAATATATTAACATGGCCCTTGATGATCTAAATAACGAAAGAAACCCATTGTTTCACAATCATATAATTTCGAGAAATACCAAAATGGCTTCAACATTTCATCAACTTAAATAAATTCTTCCCTTATTGAAATTGTTATTCTACGCTAGCAAAGTATCAACATCCACAGAAGTGGGTTTGAATTCCAAATATTGCTTAAGTTGTGGAAGTCTCTTTTATTGTTTCTTTATTTTGTGCATCAATTGCAGTACATTTTACGTGTATATCTCATTTGTGTAGAAGCTGAAGTGTTATGAGATACAGCTGTGTGAGCTAATTGTTGGACATATAATTACCACAACTATTACAGTAAGACTAGCCAACATAAAGGGAGGTTCTACGATAGCTGATTCTTGTGAACATTTCCATGCATATCGTGTGTGCTGGAGTACGGAGAGGCATGTGAAACTAAGCCCTTGGCGCCGGGTTGTATGTTAACCTCGCCTATGTGCATTACAAGTAGAAAGATGGAGCGAGACATATGTTGGTGATATCGCTTGAGTGAAAGGTCTAAACGATTGAGCAAGTAATATATAATAGACAAAGGAAGGAAAACTGCTAAAAGAATTAAGTACCTGCAGGCATTTAGTATGAAACAAGAAAAATTATGATAATTCTTAAAACATTAACTAAAAACATTAGCAATACCAATTTTCACTTCCAAACATTCTGAAATGTAACGTTTTCAGTTCCTGAATTTGCCAAAATTTCAGAAATAGTCATGTGTTCTAATATTTTCATGTATAAAGAGAATCATGAATGTTTTGTTCCACATTTATTATAATATATTAATATTGTTGGTCATTCTGCTTAATTAATCATCAATCAAACGGATTCGTTGTGATGATCATCACGCCAAATCAGTGTTATCCTAGCATCTCGCGTTAATATCTGGACAAATCTGAGATTGGTACACAGATGCAGTTTACTTACTAACTAAATTACCTGTGTACACTTAAATGAACATAGAAAATACTCCATTCATATACTACATCTTCTTAAACGTGAAACTATTTCATACATTGTTGGGTTCACGTTTGTTAGGTCAAACAGCACGACATTTTTTAAGTTACATTTAATTTTTTTCTTCGTAATTTACGTCCTCTAACGTTTAGTCATATCGGACGGTGAATGAATCGGATGAAATGATGCTCAAATCAGTCTAGGGTCCATTGAGCTTAGAGTTACCCAACATTCGTCTTGAAGGATAAGGCAAACCCCCGGAAGAAACCTTATCCAGGTAACTCACCCTGACCGAGATTCGAACTCGGGACCTCTTGAACTTGAGGCAGACATGCCACCATCTACGTTACCTAGGGGGGCAAGTTACATTTAAGGCTAAACGTTTTTGTGTAAGGCACAGTTCTACTGCGTCTAGTATAACGTAATGTTAAATATTTCCTTCTTTTTTTTTTAATTGCTAGTATATACATGTCCCACGATAGTACCACAATGCACTGTTGATATCTAGCATGCACGATGGTGATAAGATTGACAGCAACACTGGTGAAACATATGACACCAAAAGTTATAATGTTCTATAATTTACAAAAGGCGGTGTGGATGTCGTCCATGAATAAGATTTAACTGGCTTGTATTTGTTTGTAAAAATGTTATTTTATTATATTGTTTTAACCAATTACCATCTTATCAAAAAAGAATGTAACGTGATAAAAGGAATAATAATGCAGATGAAACGGCGATTAAACCCGCATTAAACTGAATTCAAGATTGGAAAAGAAAATGTGTGAATGCAGAGCTCACCCGCTATCAAATATATTTGGAAATGGATGGCGCCAAAGGACGGGTTAGTATTTTTCAGCTGCGGCTTTTAAAATATTAAATGATGATATAATTATTTATAAACGAAATGCAAGCTCATAGTAAAAAATTGGAACGTATCAGATGGATATTATAGATTTTTCGAATTTCACTCAACTTAGTTCCCCTTTTACGGCCCACGCTGCATATTCTGAAGGAAATATTTAACAAGACAGCGTAGGAAGCTCTGGAGAATTTTGTCCGTCTTCGATATCATTCCGTGAAGTAAAAGACGATAGCGTGGGAAGATCTTCGCAAACAAGGATGACATAACAATATTGGGTATAATTTAAGGGATCACAGAGCCGATTACGTTCACTTCCTTCTCTTGTTGTGCGGAATATATATAGAAGACCTGACGGAAGCTGGTTTAAATCACTTCTTGTATGTTTATTTACCGAATCAAACGATTTCTCTCTTTCTGTGGCTCCTACCGACACGAGTGCCTGAGGTCGTTGAGACTGGACTCGTGGACGGGACGTCCGTGGTTGTAATTCTATCAGGATAATCAAGAATTTTTTCAGGTACTTCTTTTTCTTTTTAATTAGCAAATACCGGGAAATACCGTAATTCACCGTGAAGCTAGAACGCTTCCTTCACTGTTTATGATTTGATGCCAGTATTAGTAGCGCTCTACTTGAGGTGCCATTTTATTAAGAGCGGACGTTAAGCAGTGGTAAAACATCACAGTGGCTACAGAAAGTATTCACCCTTGTTTAAAAACTCCTAGGTTCCAAATTAACGAAAAGAAGGGTATGGCTTATTTTTAATGTACGTCCTCCAACGTAGTCATTTCGGACGGTGAATGCAATGGATGAAATGATGCTCAAACGAGTCCGGGGTCCATGGAGCTTAGAGCTACCCGACATTCGTCTTTCAGGATAAGGGAAACCCCCGGAAAAAACCTAATCCAGCTAACTCACCGTAACAGAGATTCGAACACGGGACCTCTTGAACGTGAGTCAGACACGCTGATATATACGCTACCGAGAGGGTGAAGGGCACAATGTTTAAATTCAGATGGAAGGGACACCTGTGAAGAATCTTTAAAACGTTTCTCGTTATATTAGTTTCACAACAATCTGCTTCCAGAGCAAATATTAGGTATAATATTGTCACATCGGTAACCGCGCAAGTCTGCCGTGAGAAAGTAACACGTGCTGAAACTCAGCCACTGGCTGACATCACGTAGGAGCAAGTTGGCGAGAGAAATAAACAGCGTCTAGGACAATTAGTCGTATAATTTACTATGCAAAAGGACTTTTCGCGGCTGCAACTATAGAGACTTCAAATTCAAGAAAGATTACCACGCCCAGCAGTTATGTATATAAAAGTCAATATAGGCTGACATAGTCAGTTTGCAGCGAGTTGTACAGTGAGAGCCGTGTGGTGTTTCGAGCCGAGTCTGGTACATTCTAAGCTTCGTGGTAGCGAGACTGCAGCTGAGGAACGGGCAGGAAGCAGTTCACAGGTCAGTAAGAGCGCCTCCATGTGAGGGATCGCCGACCTGTGACACTAGCAGCGAAGCAGTTTACTTGTAAATATCAGAGTTGTTTGGAGAATTGTTAGAGGTGGATTTGTGTGAAGACCAGGAATATTATAGCAGCCAAAAGCGTGAATGCTACGCAGACTTAAAGGGACACTGTAGAGACGTTTCGAAGTGCTGGGTTGGTGTAGAAGAGAGGCTGGCTGTATTAGCATTGAGCTATCGTTTTTTAGCAACAAATGAATAGGTTTTGAAGTGAACGTTTTCCGTCTTTTGTCACGATATACGAAATTACCATGAAGATGGGTTTTGATATGATGGAAGGTCTACAAATTTACAGATGTGTACGTCTCTGACGAACTTTCATGCCAGTGAAATTTTTTGCGACTTTTTAAATTTGTCTCCGTAGGAGCAATTCATCTACTGTCAGATTTTATATAAAACAGGTTGCTCCACTGAATTCATATGAACACTACTAGTTTTTTTTTTTAAAAAAAAAGAAAAGATACGAAAACGTCGAGAAGCACGTGCATGTAAACAATCTGATCTGATACATTTCTATGACTTTCTCTGCTCACTCTGTACATTATTCTGCTATTTACTTACATATTTTCTTGTAGGTGTAATTCTATAGGAGAATACTGTGGACTTAAGGGATCATAAAATCCTTTAGAAGCTGGTCGTTATGTAAAAACTTCCAATTGTAATTTTATTTTCATCGCCAGCAATAGAGAAAATAAACCGAATTGCCACTTTTCATTTGAAACCACTAACAAAACATTTATTCAACGTAAATGTTATCTGATTCACATTTCTTACTTATTAAGTCTTTATTTGTTTCATATGGGTTAACAACTATGCAAAATGCGTTCCGTATGAGGAGGGCCTCAGAAGGAATTACCAGAAAATTCAAGGTAGGTATACATTGCGTTTGTCACGAAAATATCCTAAATTTGTGATAATATATTCATAATCGTTGGACATTTTTAGCGAACTTTGATTTTTTCAAAAACTACTTTATGTAAGGTATAGTTCAAGGTGGGTAGAATTTTTGGAAAATCTTGTCACATTCTTGGAAGATGCCGCACTTTATATCTGCCCAGGCATTTAACCGATTCCTTGTTGCTTAATTGCAATGCTCATAAATAGACACAAACGCACATGCACATAAACCTTTTCCAAATAATGCGTCTTTATTGAGGGAGTTTCAAAACTTCTGTTTCGGGTGATACTTCAATATTAAAATTTTTTCGGGAGCGCATAATACTTACACTATTTACTTGAAGTACTTAGTAGAAAATATAAAAGTTATAAAAATAAAAGGGGCAGAAATTTGAGGGAACGCCTATAATAGTATTAAATATTTTTAATTCATAAGAAATAGTACTTTTCTATGCATTTGTTTGTTCCTAGAGTTTGTCAAATTGCATATACATACTCCTTGAAGTCATTGCAAATATGAGCTTTCTCCTACAATTGGTTCCTTCACCCGGACGGCATTCGGCGCCCGTTTTGAATCACCCAATTCTGTGACTTCTAAATGAAAATAGAGAATTTCTATTGCAGCAAGCTTCTATGAAGTTGTAACATGTTTGTAATTGAGCGACTCTCTTAAGTTGTAGTGCAAGAGTATCTGGAATGCCATGATTTATTTTCCTTTTAGTTAGCAAAACCCTTAGCTATGTTCCGCGTTATTCTGTTAACTGCTTAAATTCTTTTCGTTACCATCCTCATTCTATATGCCTACTACCTCCTTTTCTCTCCATTTCTTTCCTTATAATTCTCCTACTCCAGATTTCCTTTCCTGTCTCACTCTCTGTTTATCCCTTACTTTCTTTTCCTCTACGCCCTCTTTCCATTCTCTCTGTGAAAGCTAGTGCTTTGATAATAGACAGTAACATTTTCAAGGTTAGTAGAAAGTAAGCAGTCGGAATGGTTTAAAGATAACAAATTTTTTTTACTGGTTCTTTTGGTATATGATTCAGCAATAATAATGTAAAGTATGAGAAACAGAAAACTGAATTATAACTGGTCTAAGTAATTTACGTACAGAAAACAAGTATGCACATATTTCGATGCTCATCCTATTGAAAATATATCAGTAGCAAAGTTCTCAGAAATACAATTCTTATAAAAATTTCTGGGTAATAGATTTCATGAGTTAAATGGTATGATATATTTTAATATTTTTCTACTTCCTACTCCAATAGCATCATTGTCGGGAAAAGTGATTAGCGTACATAATTGTAGGGACCCTGCCCTCTAATGTCGTGGCTCCTTGGGAGACCGGCACTCTATCTCCTTCGCCTCATCTTCCTTACTGTGGTGCCCCCACTTGGGGGCATAGGAATAATGAGCCCAGCATGGTGGTCTACGTACCGAATCCCCTCCGTAATGAAATCCTAATAATAATCTTAATTAGCGTACATTATAAGGTTTTGCATGAATGCTAATAGCAATCATAACATTTTTTTCTCCAAATTAAAATGTATGAACAGAAAACAAGTGTTTGAAAATTAGGGTGTTTAAATTCAAGATCGTCCATTATACCTATAGCTTCTGCTAAACGTTTAAATACTGCATTTCTAGTGCCATCTGATTCCAGCATATATATATATATATATATATATATATATATATATATATGTATATATTTATTAATGTCTTCAATAGCATACTGCAGGTTTGTAATAGTCTTTTGGGCTTCTTTTCACTTTAAGGTACAATATTATCATGTTAGGCAGGCTGTCGGCAAAGTTTCTACACTCTTGCACTCAAATATTGGTGTAAGTTATGAACAACGATTTACTAAGGATGCTTGTTTACTTTTTAAACCTTAAATTAGAAAAACTTCTCTCTGTGAATGTTTTACTTCTTGTGTTTGTATTTTATGCCTCGGCGGCTACGGCTCAAACTTTCGCGTAAGCACGTGAAGCGTCATCGACAGATAGCTACAATTTTCTATACATTTCTCATTCTGGAGCAAGTAATAGCTACTGGATAAGTGACAGTTCTCGCAAACTTGAGTATCAATGACTAAGTTACAAGGGGCTTTTCTATTGCAATGATGTTCAAACGCCTACTATTGTGTTAATCTTTGGTTTCTTGCCTTAAATCTTCCTTTAGATCATCAAATTCTCTCTCTCCCTCTCCCTCTCTCTCTCTCTTACACACATAAACACTCAATTGCGGAGAGAGGGAGCATGTCAAATAATCCTACCAAAAGAAAAATCTGCTCCAGCCGGGAATTAACCCGGACTACTAACGAGCGCGATGGCTCAGGCGGTTTCGTCTGTGGCCCGTATTAGGGAGGTCCGGGTTCGATTCCCGTGGCCAACCTACCTGAACCGTAGGTTTTTTCGGGGGTTTTCTCGGGTTGCTAGGCAAATGCTGGATAGGTTAATTACATCCCCAGAATTTCCTATCCATCCATTTTATCTCCATTATCCTTTCACACCATCTCTCATCTGGAGGTCTCTTTCAAGTTAGAAGTGTCGTCGGGTGTCTCGGTGGTGCATGCCAGGATGATATGCTCTGAGGAAAACTACTTCCTCTTCCGGCAGGTCGGTTGGCGGACACCGCTCCTCTGCTGGGACCATTGCGTGACCGCCAGCCAGGGACCTTTGGGGCTCGGATCGCCTGCCTGGGAGCATAAGGGCTCGGCTGCTGGGCTCGTTGCCGTCCCGCTGTAGGGGAGCGAGTTCGTTGTCCTGGCCTATCGGGAGAAGTGTCTATCCAAGTAAACTGTTGAGACCCTGCCCTCTGTATTGTCGTGGCGCCTTGGATTGACCGCCCTCTGTCTTCTTCGCCTCATTCTTCCTCCTGGGGGTGGGGCACAGGAACAATGTGCCCAGCATGGTGGCCTACGTTATGAAATCCCAACCCGAACTACTGGCTTTGGAAGCTAGCATGTTGACCACTAGACTACAATGGCCAACCATCTTACTCTTGTAAGCTCTCGTATGATAATTTCAAATATGAACTTTGTTTCACTCAGTTGTAATAGAACTGTCAAGTATTTCTTTTCTATAAAGCACATGTTAGTTCACTGCATTTGCTAAAACCTTTTCGTATCATCCTGTGGTTGCTCACGTACCATCAATGGAAGGCGTATCATAGGTTAAGAACCCTTGCTGTATACGACACACCCAACTTGTGCAAGCCACTTATTTGCTATTTCTCTCTTCTGTTCTAGACACTCGATTTTCACAAAGTAGACAAAATGGAGGCTTGAAAACAACTACCGCCGTGATGAAGTACCAACAACCTGAAGAGGTGCGCTCTGCAGCTTGCTTGGTGTACTATAAACAAAAAACAGCTCTGACGTCAACACTTCTGAACATCATGTAATACACAAGTTGTGAAATAATGCTGTGTTTAGAAGCGATTAAAGTAACTTGTGTAAATACTCCATGTTGGTTTCTTTAATAAAGTATCGCATGAGTTCCCTATTTGTTTTCCTAACCATATCTCAGCAAAGAGTTCTCAAAGTGGAATAATATCAACATTTATGTAAACAGTTGCCTTATTCATAAATAGTTTTATGTATCCTGCTGTATAGAATAATAGAGTTCTCACTTATATACCCTCGTAGAGGAAGAGTTTATTCAGAATGAACAATTGTCAAACTTTTGGCATGCACTTAACATGTGTTATTAATTTTTACAAGGAATTCATCCAGTATGAGGAGAAATTGAGGACTGGTGACGTAGCAATATGAGTTGGTGTGTGGTTTGGTGCGCCTCGGAAATTAACTGTGATTGTATGTGGTATAAGACCTGCGGGCTGGCTCGGCGTTGGTGTCTCAGGTTCGAAGTCTGTTCACGTCGTCTCTTCTGGTTCGGATGACTGTCTCGGTAGATTCTCATTCTGTGTGTGGTTTTTACTCCGTCTAGGATTATCCCAGGGGAGAGAAAATTATATTTGCTTATAGTGGTAAGTGGTATTGGAGATCTCAAGTCTAGGAGTTAGGAGCTGGTAATAAATCTGACAGTAATCTCCCTAATGTACTTCTGTTGTATTTCCTTGTTCACTTTCAATTGTCACACGCATATGCGGACTACGTTCCTAGTGAGTCGGTCTAAGGTTTACCGCAATACTCTATTTCGCGGAATTGAAAATACTCTTTGTGCCAGTGACGTGTCCGAATTTGTTAAACGCAGTATTTTTCTATTTCTTCTTTATGTCACTTAACTGACTCCGGAATCGCTCTATGGGACACGGAATTTACGTAGAATGCACATTACGTTTGCTCGAATACTTCCCCCACGATAAGGATTTTACTGACCAACACATCACGGGAGGGGATATGTACCATTGAGCTGCAGTGATGCGAGCGCTGCGGACCCTTGGCACTCGTGGCAACTCTGACGTTACTAGAGGAACCTCGGACCGAACTGCCGAGCCCCTCCCGTCTGGAGTTGTTCGGATTGGGTTGGACTCGAGGGGCAGTGTGTTCCCGACACCCGCGGGAAATCGGGTATACCTCCGGCCAGGCTACGACTCCCCGGAGGGGGTAGAGTGTTGTCTAATAAGTCCCGAGTACTAGCCTGCATAGCTGGTAGAAGGTGTGCTAGATCATCAGGTGGTCCCACCGAGGTTTTCGGTAGTCTTCCTTGCAGGGTTGACGCGCGCAAGTGGCGTATCTACTTCCATCCCGTCTTGACGTTGTTGTCGATTGGGGGCGGTCTTTTAGGAAACCAGCTATTGCCCTATGGAAAGACCCCCGGAGTTTTCCATCACTCCCAGGTAGAAGGAGGCCAAGGTCGCCGGACTTTTGGGTAGATCCTCTTCGCTTAAAGAAGTGTGACGGGCCGAAAGACGAACGATTTCTGAAAGCTTAGTTATATAGGATACCCGCTCCGAGCCGAAGTTCAATGCCCCTTTTCCTGGTTGGCTCCATTTTCCCGCCGTTGAAAGCGTCGGCCTGCCATGATATTTTGAATTTTTCCTTTTGGTTTTCCCAGTACATCACATGAAACCCTTTGAACACGGGACCTTCCCTCACTATGTGAGATTTCTGCTACTTCTACTCCTGATCACGAACTCTGAACATATTAAAATATCACTAGAGTTTTACCCCTCGCTGAAATACAAAGAAATTTCTCGTTAAATGCTGCAAAAAGCGTGCCTTCTAGTTCCCAAAGACAGTTTTAAGCTTTCGTAAACAAAGAAACCAAGAACACTTTCACTGAGGTGAATATTTTGTTTACATATAAAATTCACAATTGATCGAGCTCAGTATTGGAATTCTGACTTTCTACAGTTAAAATAAACCTTCGAAAATTATTCTCTAGATGAAAAACAGTCTCAAATATATGCATCATTTTTTATGCTGTCTTCGATATCTCGGTCTTCGTTGAATCTGCGGCCAGCCTATTATAATAGTTTTTTAAAGAATTTATAACAAATGATAGAAATCCTCAATTTCATTTTTGAAGTTAGTGATAATTGTTGAACTCATCCTTTAATTATTCCGGTATCAAAACGAAATACACTTTGTGATGACATGCGAAAGAAGAAATGAAGGGAGGAAAAATTATTATTATTTACTGTTTATTTATTTGTTTATATATCTGTCTGTCTCTCCGTCTATCTAATCTATTTTCCAAATTAAATAGCCCTATTTACCAGTAAGGTATGTTAGGGTTCCAGTTACAAAAACACATACATACAAATATCAAAACCACAGAACACGATAATAACTATAACGTTTTAAAAATTTGGCCAATAAGGTGCTCAAACTCTAAAGTGCAACATTTTTTATGGAATACATTAAACAACGGTGTTTGAAGATCTGTATTACAATATGAAAGACGTTGAATAAGATTATATCTCTTTTCGGAATAAAGATAACATCCAAATATTAAGAGTTGCACACTGTCACATTTTTTGGGGTGTAATTTATGTCCTGCAACGTTAACTCATATCGGACGGTGAATGGAATGGGTGAAATGATGCTCAAGTGAGCCCAGGGTCCATGGAGCTTAGAATTAGCTGACATTCATCTTGAAGGATAAGGGAAAATCCCGAAAAAATATTATCCAGGTAACTCACCCTGTCCGAGACTCTAATTCGGGACCTCTTGAACGTGAGGCAGACATGCTACCATCTAAGCTACCGAGGCGGGTACTGTCACATTTACAGAGATATCATCAGGAGAGTCAGAGAAGACATTAAAAATATCTTTGTAAAAGTAGTGAACATGTTTTATAGGCCATCTCAGGTAAGAGTTTCAGAAGACTTTCTGTGGAGGAGTTGGGAGAAGTGTCACCCGAACCGCGGAACTCCCGATAGAACCGGCCGGCAGTAGGGCCAGACGGGAAGCATTCGGCCACGCCTACCCATTTGTCTCATAGCGCTAACGAAGGGATGGTTGGAAAAACATCAATGGCCGTCTCTTTCCCCTCCCCCTGCCGTCTGGAACCTTCGCGGTGATTCACTGAAACTCGAGAGTTCCACAAACAGCGATATTCCTATAAAAAGGGGCTGCAGTTGGCGAGTCAGTCAGTTATTGGCGAGCAGCCGTGAGGAGCGTCGAGTGAGTGAACGGACCGGAAGACTGTGAACGTGCATCAGAGGAGTTGTACGTAACTGTGAGCGTCCAGTGGACCTGTAACAGACGAACTGGTGAATTATAATTGTGTACATTAAGTAATTCTGTGTAATCGTCAAGTTTTCCGACTGTCATTCGGTGGAAATAAAGAACATTTTTGAGTTGTGCAATTGGACTTTTAATTTCACGAACCCACAAAGTTACAGAAGGTAGAAATACGCAGTATGGACAAAGATTGCATGCAATACTTGAAATAACGTAAGCAAGAATATAATAACTAACGTTTTGGCATCAGGTGGCTAGGACCAGTTCTGATTAACGTAAATGTGTATGTTACTTCACAGAAATCAACAAATTGTTTAGTATTATTCACATATTTTCAACTGTGCTCTAAGCTTTTTATATGCTAAGCTATTTTTATAAAATTGCTTTGTTCCAAAAATGGGTATTTGTATTAAATTTAACAGTTTTGTAAATAGTTTACTTCGTTCATCAGTACTAGAGGTGTAACTGTAGGGAACACAAACAGTTGAGCAAATCTGCAAGCTAATGTTCCGCTGCAGAACACCGGACAAACTTGCAGATAACAATTTCCATGCACTATGCTGCATTGCATTTGGACAGACACATGTTGATCCTGCTTTAACTAAATGGCCAGTATTGTTAAACCTAAAGCAGCGACTGCGGATTCAATTTCCGGTTGCTTTGCTTGCAAAACTCACTGCGGCGAACGTTGTATAAGCTGCACCGCAAAGTACTTGTACTACAAGGTATTAATTCTGATAAAGTAATTGATTCTATACACTGGTACGTTTTAAAAGCTACACATCGATGTGTAACAGCGAAAACAGCGCACATTAATGGAAACTTCCATCGAATGAAAAAATATACTTGTGTTTTATTTATACAACATTGTATACCTATAAAAAGGAAAGTTATGTATTTTTCCAACGTCAAACTAATGTTGTAAAAGTAGAAATTTTTCTTGAGGTGAGATGAAGAGCATTAATTCGCCGGAGTTAGTGGTACTGGGAGGTTATTTTTACCCAGACAGTGCTAATTTTTACCAATATTAAAATTTGAATATGTAGAAAACTAAACATTATCAGAAATTGAAATTTGGAATGATTACTGTATAAGGACGTGTGCATTTAACTACTGCATAATATTTAAATTACGTTCACAGAGGTTCATACAAAGGGGGCATAAATCACACCGTGTGTCCTCAAAAAATATTGCACCCTATATTTCCGGTGCACTTTACTTGTAGGAATTTAAAGATACATGCACCAAGTTTTATCCTAAATAACCTACGATACAGTTTTATAATATTGGCTAAATGAAAATCACATATAGTTTATACTATGCACATGAAAAATTAATTAGTTTTGAGTAAAAAAAAGATAATATTTTCAAGGACTGAATATTTTTTTTCATCCATTTCATAAGTCACATGAATATTGTCACCCGAACTTCGGAACTCGTGATAGAACCCGCCGGCAGTAGGGTCAGACGGGAAGCATTCAGACCACGCCTAACCATTTGTCTCGTGTCACTAACTGAAGGGATGATTAGGAGAGCGGCACGAGCCCTCTACCGTCTCTTTCCCCTCCCACCAGACGTCTGGAAACCTCGGGATAATTGTGCGCACCGCGAACCTTCCAGAAACGGCGATCTTTCCTACATAAGGCCTGCAGTTGGCGAGTCGCTTCAGTTCTTGGCGAGCAACCGTGAGGAGTGCCGAATGAGCGGACGGACTGGAAGACTGTGTACGTGTATCAGAGGAGCTGTGCGTAACTGTGAGCGTGCAATGGACCTGTGACAGACGAACTGGTGAATTGTCATTGTGTGCGCTAAGTAACTCTATGTAATCGGCAAGAGTTCCAACTGCAATTCGGTGGAAATAAAGAACATTTTGAGTTAGTGCAATTGGACTTTTAATTTCACAAACCCACAAAGTCACAATATATATGTTAGCCGAATGTGTTCTAGGAACATTGACAAATAACCACTACAAATTTTATGTCAATATCTTTTATAGTTTTTGAGAAACATGCACCTAAAGTATGAAAAATCAAGGTTTTGGGAAATCACGATCGATGATTAAGCACCATTCTCAGGAAGTGGACGTATCATTACGCCGCCTTGTTTAAATTGACGAATTAAAGGACTTTAATACCAGCTCAAAACCTATGTTATATATAATTTTAAAGCTGAAGAATTATATAATTTTTTTAACATTAAGAACAAAAAATTTGTTTTTTGAAACCTATCGACCTCCCAGTGCCCTTAAATGTGCTAAATCCATGATCGATTAGCCAGAAAATATTAAAATATCTTGCTTAAATGTTACAAGATGTAAATGGTCGTTTTTCAGGTTCAGGTATTTATTTTCACGTATTGCTTTTTTTTCCAACATAACCATGCACCTTAACAAATAAGGAACACTCTCCTCCGTAGGCTACAGGTCCTGCAAAATCAAGTTCTGCGCATCGCCATGGATGCCCCTTGGTACGTAAGATATCAACAACTGCATAAAGAACTTGGTCTCCTTCCTCTTCACCAGTACATACGTCAGATCGCCTCTCGCTTCTTCTCAAACCTGACAGATGTTCCCGGAGCTGAGATGTATGGCATCGGCGTACGAACCCGCCTGAAGAGACGACTCTCACAGGATCTCCTCCTTAGTGACTGACTGAAAAACTATGAATATTGTTTCACAATGAATATTGTTCTTGTTATCTCTTTGATTACTTGTTTTTATCAGTTTTTTCTCTCTTGTGTGTTATCCTCACACCTGCGATTGGACACTTGAAAGTCCGAAAGCCAAACTTTCAGTCTGTAGCCAGATCAGGGCTGAGCAGTGGAATATTTTATAAGTTAGGGCAAATGATGGTAGAGGTTTGGTTTTGGTGTTTTTCCTTTTAATTTTATATACATATAAATTGTGTAATGGTATTGCAGTGTTTTCATGTGCCTAAAACAAGTCTTGGTCTTTTGTATTTTTCGCCGGGGTCGATGTCGTACTCACCTTGACCGCGTATCAGAGAGTTGAAGTTATGGGAGAGGTTTTGATAGAATCCTCATTTCTCAATGTTTTGTAGACAATAGGAGCCAACTTGGGTTTCCTTACATGTCCTTATATATTTCATACACATTCAATCATTTAACAGGGATTTGTAAATAATGCAATGCTGATTGATCATTGAATAAAAACAAAAAAGAGCAAGGTCGATCGCTCAAACTTTAACCAGTGAAAACAGACGTATACACAATTTTCGGTCAACAACACAATTTAAATTTCTTAGAAGTGCCGTGAAGTGCATGAAAATCTGTTGATGCTTCTTATTTCCCATGTTACACTTAATTATTAATTTTGGAGAAAGCTCTATCATTTGTTTCTCATACCATCGCTTGATTCTGTTGATTTTGGCTGTAAGGCGTGTTTCGCAATGACGCTCCATAGCAGACCCTTAGATAAGTCAATGACTTATTGTTTTGGATTCACATCCGATAAAGATGCATAAGCCTATTACCGAAGTGCAAGCCTAGATGGTTGTCAAAAGGAAGGAGTACAAAAACTTTCACCTGAATAGGAACCACTTTCCACATCGGCTCGTATGGTTTGTTGGCAAAGGTCTGGTACTCAAACTTTAGCCCTTGAAGTCATGTTGGTTTCAGGCCCAGGAGTGAAGGGAATGATGGTGCTAAGGTAAGATTCTTTTTAATAATGATGATGATAATGATGATAATTTATTTAACCATTTGGCATACAGTGCAATAGGTTTCGTCAGCAGGTCATTAAAATGAATCTCCATTTAAGTACTCTTGAAGTGTATACAAATTAAGTAACATAATGCTACTTTTAACTCTAGTTTTAAAACAATTTGCATTTACAATTTATGTTAGATTTAAAGGTAATTTATTGTATAATTTCACTCCAAGGTACAGGTGAGAATCCAGAGATTTCTGTAGGCGAAATTTGGGAGGTACCATATTATTTCCACCCCTAGTATCATGAGCATATATATCAGAAAAGAGAGCCTCATCTGTCTTTTAAAGATGAAGTTCAAACATGCAAATACATACAGAGATGCTACAGTTAAAATACCAAATTCTTTACAGCTTGGTCCACAGTGTTGGCAAGAATCACAATTTTTTATTATTCTAAGAGCTTTCTTCTGGAGCAAAAATACCTGGTTATCTTCTCCACTGCTACCCCATAGCAAAATGCCATAATTCAAGTGACAGTGAAATAAACTATAATAAACACTTAATAAAATATTAGTGGAAATATTAAGTCTTCTTAAGAGAAACAAAACGTTTGACAACTTCTTTAACTTGAACTTTCTTTGGAGTCCTTTGAATAGTGAGGCAGGCAATTTAATATTTCCTTACCACTTTAATCATTCTGTATGGTGTTGACTCAATTTTGCACTGTATTGTAGGCCACTTTGGCCGGCTAAACTTACAACTTAAAAATTTCTCATTTCTTAGGAGTAAATCGTTTCTTATTAGTGGTCTCTTAATTCACGTTAAACAGAAAATAAGCCTAAAGATGGCCAGTGAAGCGTTTGACGTTTTTGCTTTAAATGTTTATAGTATTCGCTCATAAGAATAGCACATACAGTTCATTTTTATGGCAAGGCATGCTCCTGTATCATATCTCCTATAATTTATTTCTAAGTTGTTCCGAACAGCCTGCTTGTTTTTAGTTATAACTATAGTAACATTATTATTTTAGATAAGAATGCGCTGAAAATAATTTCTTTGCTTTCGATAGAGACTATCAGCATTTCACTTGTGGGCTTCAGGCATCTTTGTTAAAAATTATATAATATATTATGAATTGTAAGCTACACAAGTATTTCAGCTGGAAATAGAAGTATGTGTTCGGAACCAAAATGTTTATGAAATCCTACAGTCTTATTCTTTATAGCACAGAGGCACCTATGCTTTTGAATAATTTTCAAGCTGTTATAAAACATCCATAACGGATTGTTTTTATAATTGCTTCTACTCTGCTTCGTTTCCCCTGGTGTGTGATAACGTTTTCAAGAAAATTGCGAAACTCCGCTTCACTGGCGGTAACTAGATATGTGGATAGTCACCTCTCCGAGGTGTTTTATCCTAATAATCTACAGGGCATTTAGTTCCTCAAATCTAGGACACATTTGCGCTTATCAGGACAAATTAACATATTAATTGGATATGGTGCTCCTGTTATTTTCGCCAGCGAAAATGAAGCTATTTTTAGCTATATACTTCCCAGCCGGTATATTTTATATTGAGAGGTAGGAGCATATTTGTTATTTTTTAAAACCAGGTAGGCAGAGCCGCGGGGCAAATTCAGCAGGAACGTAGCTAACCCTTTATCGGATCAACGAAGTATTTCTGGTTTTAGTTTGAAAGGATGGAAATGCTTATTTGCTAAAGTGCATGATTATGTTGAAAAAAAAAAACGCAAAGCGAAGAGCTTTATTAATATAATCCAGATAATAAGGGTTTTAAATTCAAAAAAAAAATTAAAAGAATTAATATATTGACTCTTATAAACATACAGGAAAAATAAAGCGTACACCGTCTTCCACCTCTGCATTAGTTGTCAGCTTATGTGCTCCAAACAGTGAAGTGGAATGAGGGGGGGGGGGTTATCGTGTGACACGTGGGTTCAAAAATGCCCATAGCTGGTTCAAACTATGTTAAGCTATTACCGTTAACAGATTCATAGAAAACCGCTTTGGAGGAATATGTATTACAACGAACACTTGCACGAAGCCAGGTGAGAAATTTCGCATTTAAAGATAAGGTGTGGAACATGAGCAGGTTCTTTCAGGCTGGATACCGTTGCATTATTCGATTACGGGAACGTTATTCAGTTTAGTTAAAAGTTCATATGCTAAAGACTATTCCGTGGCGCATTTGAAGAAACATTTTGGAATTTTGTTCACAGAAACCAAGATTGAAGTAATTTTGAATAAAATAACGAAAAAATACAACTTATTAAATTTAATTTTTAAAATATCAAATAACGAAGGTAATTTTATCATGTATTTAAACAGCAGAATACACTATGTCACTTAAACATGATCTGAAAACCAATTATAACAAAGTATTTGTGTTCAGAAGTTTATTTATTCGCGCGGAAAGAAAATAAAACAATATGAATGTTAGAAGAGAGACACGGGTTGCTATGCAGGTTGTATTTGTCAGGCGTAGGGGCCTCCTGATGGGCACTGGAGGATAGCAACTTACCTAGGCCTTAGTAGGTCCTTTGTGTATAAAATATGATCCACCTGAGAAACGGACGATGGTGAGACCCGAGTGGCGACAGATGCTAACCGTGTTATGCACTACCTAGGTCACTGTCCTTAACGATTCCATACTTACACCATTCCTCATACCGATCGTCTTTCTTTGCTGTGGTATTCTATAAATGTACAATAATGTATTAATTCAGAAACACAAGTACCTTGACTGTAGAATCACAAAATAAATAAAATTGCTGTTTTCAAAATGCCAAGTGTGCGTCGAAGGAACTTTAAAAAGCAGTTGTTATGACATTTTTGTTAAATTTTAGCAATCGAGGTGGGAAAAAGTACAGAATAGAACATGTTAGTGCCAGTGCCCTAGCTATGTGTGCGATAATAGGAACTTATCGTAGAGCTCTGTAGGGTTTTGAAACAATCTTAGCTTCCTTTCTTAGTGTGGACATGACCTATGCATAAGTTTCTTGCTATATCCGGTCTAATGTTGACCATTAACCATTTTTTGAAAATATGTAGACTTTACGTTCTCGGATATCTCAAGATATATCGCTGTCAATCATCTTTTCAAAACAGGAAACGAGTTTCGAGCTTCCTTTATTAGGTATTTACTGGCAGTAGGGGTTATAGTTCTTTTTTTCCAGAGGGGGTGGCAGAGAGTCTTTTACAGACGCCAGTCTAGAAAGGGAAATGTCGCCATTGGAGTATAAAATTGCACACAGAATATCATCGTTACGACTGTGGGGGAGCAAAAAATGAAATGTTATATTGCTTCACTGGTTGCTGTTTCCAACTTCACCATCATCTCAGTCCCAGAGGTGCAATTTTATGTTATCAATACACTCGTTCCTCGGCTATTACCAACAAACATTCACCGACAATTATTTTGATGGTATTAACGGAATGTCTAAATTCTGTAGAGCGGTATTCGTGCTGGAAATGAAAACGGAATCCCATCAGATTTTGTAATAAGCGGCACATCAGAATTATTTCAAGTGGATCTTTTCCAAGCGGAAATCTACCAGCTCATTCAGAGGTTTAATAACCAACGAATCACCATATAAATTATGTAGCACCTATTTAATTAACAAATGAAGAACTGTAATTACATGGGTAGGCCTAATATTCGTTTTCGATAACCGCATCTGGAACTTATTAAAGAAAAAGTGGCATGTTAAGTGTTATTGTTATGAAGTACGTAATTTAATTTAAAACTAAAAGAGCCTTTGCGAGCAAGTATTTGAAGAAAATTTGGGCTACCTACGAATTTAACAAAATATGACATTTTACAAAGGACTACATTGAAGCGAATAATTTGATGTACTTATTAGACAAAGTAAAACAAAACAGATCATAATGAATAAGAAGAGAATTCCAGGGAAATTGCGTTTTAAGGTCGTTATGAATAATAAATAAATAAAGTAAATAAATAGCCCATAACATCCCTTAAGAACAAGGGCTTTCCACCCACTGCCGGGGTCAGCTCGGCCGTTTCTAACAGGGTGAGCAGATCCCTGGAAGATACCAGTACTTTTTTTCTCCTTAATTAATGCTGCATCGTTATATCTACGAGGGCTGTTCAATAAAGAATGATCACAACTTTTTTGATAATGCACCTTTACTCATCTTCATAATTTTGACGGAACTCAAAATAATCTCCCCTGAATACGATGCACTTGTCCCAGCGTTTCTGCCAGTCTTCAAAGACATGCTGGAAACCATTTTTGAGAGATGCTTCAAAATCACCTCCGCAGCCTTCACCACTGCTTCTGATGATGGATAATGCCTCCTACGAAGGCGTTTCTTCAAGTTAGGGAATAGAAAAAGGTCACATGGTGCTAAATCCGGACTATAGGGAGGGTTAGGAATGCACTTCACGTTGATTTTTGCAAGATATTCAGCAACAACATTGGCAATATGCAGCCGCGCATTATCGTGGTGCAGCATCCAGCCTGCTTCACGGAAATGTCTTCTGCGCCTGATATGGACTTGCAATGTTTTCAGGACCTCCCTGTAGTATTGTCCAGTTACTGCTGTGTGTGCAGGTACAAGGTGTTGATAAACCATCCAATGAATGTCAAACAATGAGATGTCAATAACTTTAGCAGCAGAAGCAATCACTTTTGCTTTTTGGGGGTTGGTGATGAAGGAGATTTCCACAATGAGCTTTGCTGTTTGCTCTCAGGATGAAAATGATATAGCCAAGTTTCTTCAGCAGTGATTACGTTTGAATGAAACTTCGGATCTTCCTCTAACATCAACTTTGACTGCATGTTACATCCGTTGCAGCATTAGGCGATATTGAACATGTCTGAACTTGCCTGGTTCTCACAGGCGGGAACCAGGAGTACCAACAATGGAACTACTACGGCGTATTTGTTTCACATTAAGCTAACAGGATATAATAAGTTTGAATTTTAGTGCGAAAAATTATCACCGTAAAAAATTGTGATCATTCTTTATTGAACAGCCCTTATAGAAATGGTTGTTTATTTTCACTGTCCCTTTCCTTTTAGAGCAGCTACCAGTTGCTTCCATTGGTGTCTGTCTCTTGCCGTTCTAATCCACTTTGCATCTAGCCCATCGTTGAACTCTTGGGACCATCGTAGGCTTGGACGTCCTCTGCTTCTCCTCCTTTGTCGTACATCCCATACGGTTATGACGTACGCAAATCTGTCTTTACGCATTCTCGCCACCTGTCTTGCTCATTGCCATTTGATCCTCTTCGTTCTGGTGGCTACATCTTCTAGGCCGCTTTTTCTTCGCAACACTTCATTCATCACTTTATCTGTTAGACTGATATTCAGGATCTTCCTTTCCATCTTCTATTGGCACGTTTGTAGCATCAGAGCCTGTTTCTTCTTCAGTGCCCAAGTTTGGCAACCGTATAGTAAGACTGGAATGATGCAGGTTTGAAGAGTTTCTATTCTACGTTATGAATATTAACAGTAAATTTGGCTTAAACTAAGTGCCTCATCTGTAAATCATATAGATGTGAGTATCTCAGTCATCATACAGCATAGCGGTTAAAGAGTTCAAAAATCCAGATTGATATTCCATACATTTGGTGATAAGTAACGATTAATAAGGTAATTAGTCATTGAGTCTTGCAACATATGGGAATTAGTCAAACAGATGAAGAACTACCTGCCACCAAACCTTCCTCCATTAGTCAAGAAGAAAATCATTGATATAGTATGTTATTCTGTTCACACACTAGCTTCTCCATATATCCTAAATGAATCTCCATGAACACCATTATCCCAGCAGAACAGATTCAAATTCAGAAGCTCATCTAATAAAGCATCGACAATCCTAGAATGTGACGGGATTCGTCAACCGGGTGGCCAAGAATCCGAGACAATATGTTACTGTGGAGTTCGGAAGATAACTAGAAAAGCCTTGTTCTAGTAATAACCTTAGGCAACGAATGAGACTTTCAATAAATATGAGAACGCTGCCTCATGATGAACATTTTTCGGAATACACGCTATTAAATTAGGCGTTTTCCTGCAAGATGTTAGTCTTTGTAACAATTTGTTTATGCCATAAAACCGCCTCATCCATCTGCTAGAGGGATGTACTACTACATCAAAACATCATCCTATTCTAGTTCGGAGAGTTCTCTTTCACGTATCTTCTGGACAAAAAATAAACAGAGCCACAGTGGAGCATACTTTCAAGTAGGAGGACTACTTTCAATTCCGAGAGAAAGCATATGAAATATAACAATCCTCACATTAAAATCTCCGATTTAATTATGTTTCATTTTTGTTTCAGACAGCTCTTAATTGCAACTATAACCATTTGAAATTAAATTTTAATTCAAATCGTCCCAGGCGACCGCAAAGTGGGATTTGTGGTGGACAACATGGCGCTGGGGTGAGTTTCCTCCGGGTCCTCCGGTTTCCCCCATCATCATTCCACCAATTGCTCCATCCATCATTCATCTCAGGCGTTGGGCCGACTCCTCAACCCTGCTTTCTTCTCAGGTCAGATGCTTCGGCTCCCTCGCTCTAAGGGAACCCAAGCGCCTCCTAACGTCAGCATTGACGAGAAAGGGAGAAAAAAAATCATATCGTCATTTTACGGAAGTTAGTTAAAGTTAACCACTGGCGCGACAGCCCTTAGAGGGCCAAGGTCTACCAATCTGACTGCTGGCCTCACGCCCACTTACGCACGGCAGAGGTGGACGATCATCCAACCGAAACGGGGAGGAGATGTGGTCAGCATCTCGGCGTTCCCCAGCCGGAATGTTAGTTTCCGTGACCAGGGCCGCTTACGTAGCGTAAGCTCCTCACTTTCCTCACGATGCTGAGTGGGCACCGGTCCTATACCCGGGACCTAAAATCCCCACCACATGGGTGGGATCGAACCCGGGCCGCTTTCCGTGGTCAGGGACCAAGGCATGCTGCCTTAGCCCGCTACGCCAATTTTACTAAAGTACATGAGCAAAAATTATACATATAAATATACTCACTTCATATAATTAATATTTTTGATATTTTAAACACTACTACATTAATGCTTCCATAGTAACTTCCATTCAACCTATTTCCTTCCAGACCAGGCGTATTCCTCTACTGTTTATAAGACTTGGAAGTATATTATTTGAACCAAGAAAGTAGGACAAATACAGATTTTGTGGCTCCCTCAATGAAAAATGAAAAAGGGGAGTGATACAGATATGGTCCTTTTGCTCGTGTGTGTGTGTGTGTGTGTGTGTGTGTGTGTGTGTGTGTGTGTGTGTGTGTGTGTGTGTGTGTGTGTGGGCGCACGCGTGCTTGCGTGGATGAACACCATAGCAGAAGAATTTGTTGGATGTATACCAAGCAGGACCGAGGGAGTTGACTCAGGCTGTTTCGTAAGTTGCCCGCATTCGGGAGGCCCGGGTTCGATTATCGTGTCCGACGTATCTGACCCATGCCTTTTTTCGAGGTTTTTTCCCGGGTCACTAGGCGACTGCTGGGTAGGTTAATTACATCCCCCAAATGTCCTGTCCCTCCATTTCTTCTCCATTATCATTTTATATCATCTCACATCTGGTGCTCTCTTTCAGGGTAGAAGTGTCGGCGGGTGTCTCGGCGGTGCATGGCAGGATTGCTCTGAGGTAAACCAATTCCTCCTCCGGTAGGTCGGCTGCGGCTCTCTGTGCCTCTGCTGGCACCATTTCGGGACCGCCAGCCAGGGAACTTAGGGGCTCGCCTGCTGGGCTTTGTCGCCCCGCAGTAGGGGAACGTGTCCGTTGTCCTGGTTGTTGGGGGCGGGGGGAGGAAGTCTCTAAGTAAACTGTAAGGACCCTGTCCTCTGCACTGTCTTGGCTCCTTGGGTCGGTGAACCTCTGTCTCCTCTCGCCTCCTCCTTCCTCCCGGGGGTGTCATACTTGGGGGTGTGGGCACAATGGGACCAGTATGGTAGCCTAAGTACCAAATTCCCTCGGTAGTGAAATCCTAATCCTAATCCATACCAAGCAGGCATACTACAATGGTTTTACTAGAGTAGAGTTAACTTTTCGGAGACTTTCTTACTTCACCCAATCAGGTGAAAACTTTTATTCAGATTTACGTAACTTGAAAAAGGGTTGTAAGTCAAAATTTTGTTATAGTTCTATTTTGGGTTGCTATTAAACAAATCGCCGGTGAACTCCTTCCGAGACTCAGTGAATCATAAACCAAACCGCGTACTATGAGACATATGGAACCCATTAAATCATGCAGCTTTTGTAGAAGAACTTTGCTCCTTACTTTATCTTTCTAAAATCAATATCTTTAATATTCTCAGAATATAGTTTGTTCGGTTCATTATGTCTGTAACATTTTATAAAGGGATCATTCTTTTTCGAGTCTGAAACATACTTATTATAGCTAAAGGACACAGTTGTATATATGAAAGAAGTTATTACAGAACTTCAGAATGGACAACTATGTTAAATGGGCAAGAAAATGGCCGTTTTAAGTGTATATCATAATGTGCTAGTGAATCACCTGCTCCCTAGGCCTCCTTGAACTTACATAATCTTTAAAGTGGGGGATGTGCCGTAAATCCACATCTGCCACCTGCTTTACAACACGATAACACGTTTAGATAGACGGAACAAAACA
The DNA here is from genome assembly GCA_030765055.1 of Mantis religiosa. Lineage (NCBI taxonomy): Eukaryota > Metazoa > Arthropoda > Insecta > Mantodea > Mantidae > Mantis > Mantis religiosa. Next base: position 46,025,555 of record CM060948.1, on the reverse strand, counting down.
ATAAAAGAGCAGTTTAACAGAAACAAGCAGCTCTGGAATGAATTCGGTCTACAAACATGGCCTCCTTTACTCAGAATTACTAAGTTTTTCTTTCTGCGTACATTGTTATAATGTGTGCTTTGTTATCGTGCCTCCCAGAGACATGGTGAGCCAAGAACATACACACAGCAGAGTTTACGTGAACCAAAGTTTATGATGCTGATATCGGAATTATTCATTAGTAAGATGAAAACTTTTGCGAGGATATGGACTTAACTGAAATAAATAATCATTTGTTAACATCGAGGCTTAATAAAAAAAACTCAGGATTTTCAGTTTTTTAAGGAACTAGCCAGGAAATTTATGTATTAACGAAAAGCAATCGATCATAACTTAGTGTAATTAATGCAATTTGGCATTCCGAGCAGTCAGAAAAGAAACGCCTCAGCCCAATATTTTAACATTTTGAGCTGTATGTTCAAATCTCCCGACGGTATTTAAAGTACGTGGGCCAGTTTTAAAAAATTAGAAAGGGCAATCAATGCTTAGGGTTTAGCAAGTCACAGTATAAAGTCATTGTTTCAGATCCGAATAAGAAGTTTAAGGTTTGATGACGTATATGTAAGGTAGCAACCTCGGTGATATAGTCATATTAATAACAAGTTTTACGGTTATGAATTATCGGTAGTCGGTAGAGCCTAAAGACCACGCTTGGGTTATCGCATAATTAATGGCTACCATAAGCGAATTGTACACTTAGAGGTTTAGTGACTTACGAAACTGGCGCTGCTCATTGTTACTATGAAAATAGTTATTTTACACGGTATGTTATTTGATACATCAAAAGTTAAGAAATATGAACCTTTTTAGTACTAAGGTTCAGAAAATAATTTAATTGTACATTCTCAAACGGTATGCAACTGGCCTCAAAGAGTTAATGTATTAGCCTGTATTAAATTTAAAAGTCAACTTCTCACCCTGCGCACCTAAAGGCTGAGAGAAAGATCCAGTTCGTGAGTATAGCATTGACGGGAATATTGGACAGGGTATCAAAAGTGTCACACACTGGAAAACATTTTATCAAGTCAATAATAACGAAATGTAAAACAGACGTTGCACTGTAGAGTGTGTAAAGAAAACGTATGTCAACTATTTCAGGAAACATTTCTTGCGGATAGAGAATAAAGTTTTGTTTATATTAACATTCCAGAAATTGTTTATTTCCTTTTTAGAACACTTTTTCTACAGCTGAAGCCCATACAACACTCAATAAGAAACGGTGGGAAAACAGGAAATCACAGCACATGTTCAAAGTGGTCTCTATTAGCTCCAGTATATCCGTCAACCTGCCGTCGCAGAGAATTCCTAATACACGGAGTTAGGTCTGGGGAATTTTGTATTGCTGGCAGCTTTCCACAAAATGAGCCCGAAGAGCCTCTACATATGGAACTGGAGTTGCATAAACAGGAGATTTCAAATGTCCTCGTAAATAAAAATGTAGTGGGTTTAAGTCAGACAAGCGTGGAGACCTAAGAATTGGTCCACTTCTTCCTATCAATCCACCAAGAAACCCACTATTCAGAATTCTACGAAAAGAAAGCCTGAAATGAGGAGGAACTCCATCGTGCATGAACTGAGTACTGTGCCTGACAAGCAGACTATGTACTGCACTGTAGAACAATGACAGCAGCGGAGAAATGCATCACTTCCACCCAAATTAACCAGATGTCAAAGCGAATGGTTTTTACTGTACTATCTAACCACTGTTCTGTTGTGGAGTTATGACCATAGGACAGTAGACTTGTAGAAAAGGCGCTCTACAGTGGAAATAAGCAATTTCCGGACTTATGTTTCTGTAACCTTTTATACTTAATATGCAAGAAATATTTTCCCAACGTTTTAATACCGCTTTTGTTGCATTCTATATACTTAACACATTCCTTGTACATAAGTGTATTTTACAGAATATTGTAAGCATTCCAAATCACTTCTACGTATATTAACAAATTAATACTACAGGAAATTATTTTGAGCGACCTTTATAATCTGTAGTGCCATATATCAGAGGTCACAGTCTAATCTGGCTAAAATATTTGCTTATTTCTTAAGGTTAGAATGATATTTTCAAGCGGATGGGGTTTGCTCTTCGCCATTGCCTAAGTGACAACAGTACCGAAGTCAGCTTTACTACATATTCAAGTATATTTTGCTTACGAATGTATGCATACTAAATATCTGGTTTATATCTGATAAATGCATCGTTTTACGATGCACAGTAGTTAGTCTAATAATAATAATAATAATAATAATAATAATAATAATAATAATAATAATAATAATAATAATAATAATAATAATAATAATAATAATAATAATAATAATAATAATAATAATAATAATAATAATAATAATAATAATAATAATAATAATAATAATAATAATAATAATAATAATAATAATAATAATAATAATAATAAGAATAATCATAATAATAATAATAATAATCATAATCATACTGATAATGATAATGATAATGATAATGATAATGATAATGATAATGATAATGATAATGATAATGATAATGATAATGATAATGATAATGATAATGATAATGATAATGATAATGATAATGATAATGATAATGATAATGATAATGATAATGATAATGATAATGATAATGATAATGATAATGATAATGATAATGATAATGATAATGATAATGATAATGATAATGATAATGATAATGATAATGATAATGATAATGATAATGATAATGATAATGATAATGATAATGATAATGATAATGATAATGATAATGATAATGATAATGATAATGATAATGATAATGATAATGATAATGATAATAATAATAATAATAATAATAATAATAATAATAATAATAATAATAATAATAATAATAATAATAATAATAATAATAATAATAATAATAATAATAATAATAATAATAATAATAATAATAATAATAATAATAATAATAATAATAATAATAATAATAATAATAATAATAATAATAATAATAATAATAATAATAATAATAATAATAATAATAATAATAATAATAATAATAATAATAATAATAATAATAATAATAATAATAATAATAATACGTAGAGTACCGTTAAATTAGTTATGTAAAAACTGGAGCTGCTGACAGTGAAGTAAACTAAGTGTTAAAAATAAATAAATACTATAGCAACACAACTTCACTATTATTTATATTATTTACAATCCTGTGGGGCTGTAAATAACACAAGTAATGGAGAAATTGTGTTGCTATAATGTTTATTTATTCTTAATACCGTTTAAATATTTGTAACAATAAAAGTACTGGTAGAGTCTTTTTGGGAGGGCTGTCATTTTTAAACTTCAGATCTGCAAAGAACCAGGGCCAAAAGGATGTCAGAATTTATCTTATGAGCATAAGCTTCAATAAATAATTATCCGATAATTTGCGCCGAACGAAATTTGAACACGAGGTCTTTATTTTGGGATTTCAGCTTAAGATTGCGGCGGGAGGACATTCAAGTAAAATGTAATCACAACCTCTCAGGAGAAGTGGTTTCGTTTGACTTTCAAATGAAACGTTTTTATTGTAATTTAGTACATTTAATTGGAATTTTATTTTGTTTTCTTTTAATTACACTCCCTGATGAGAGAACTGGGGAAGAAAATATACACAATTGTGGTTTAGGCGGTGTTTATGCAGATTGATTTTTTTGGTCACACTTAATATATTGATTATCCAGCGAAACAATCATATTTACAATATACAAAAGTTACAATAATGATCTGCGAACATTACATATATGCTGTGATACATAATTATTAACCCTGCAATGGAAACTGATGTCGAATACAAATCTATTAAGCCACTGAAATTGACAGATGAACAACAAAATAATTTCGATTCCTCCTGCAATGTATTACTAGTGTGGTAAAAAGCAGAATCAGTGTAAGAGATGAATTTCGTGAAAGTGTAGATAATAAATGTATCCTTACTTTAAAGCTCCTAATTGTATTCCTATTTTCATACATGCGCTGTAGAGTAATCAATCAATGGGGAAACCTAGCGCACTGCAATCTACGGTAGTTGTATTCCAGGGGTAATGTGAGGGGATTATACAAGGCTACACATTACAGATAAACAGGGAATAGGTGTATATGGAAGTCCCTAAAAATCCCTAATTCTAGATACGCTACACTATTGAAGCAGCCTAGAGAGGATCAAGAAACGATCCGTTCAAACAAGTAGTCCTCTCGCCCAGTTAGAAACACGCATCTATGTCATCTGTTTGTCATCGCCGAACTCCATGAAACCTTAAACAGCTCCTGATATATGAGAATAAACGGAGTGAAAGAGAAATAAGCAAAAAAAAAAAAAAAAAAAAAAAAAAAAAAAAAAAAAAAAAATGTAGTAAATTCCACAGCACTCCAGTATTCGCCTATCCAACAGGTAAAAACATGAAAAGCACTGGTTACTGTGCGCAGTCAACGAGAGTAAACTTTGGGACTTCCTCAGTATACCTTATAGTCATCTAGCTCGGTAGTTTCTTGTATAATCTGAGTGGATGTGGTGTTGAACAGAAAAGTTGAAGTTGATGACAGTTAAGGTACAACTCCATAGTTTACCTCACCAGATGGAGTACTTTGAATAAAACGAATCACCTCCAAAGGCAGCGTTCTACAAAGAACAAATTAATTGTATGGATTTTGAATATTCTGATGAAATTATGCGAAAGGTTTGATGTGAAAAATTCAGATAAAAATAACAATCTTTATCTAAGTTCTGATGTTTCTTCCTCACAGTTGCTTTTTAAAGATTCAGAAGTCAAAGGTATATGGTAGACCAGCACGCTATTTCAGATATGCTGTACTTGCTTGGGATTCCATGCTTATCGATACAGGAACTGAGCTCGAGCTACTACTGTATTATGAAGCAATCTTCTGTAAGAGGAGATTTATGTGAAGTTTCTTATAATTATGGTGAAGCTAGCAACCACTACATTAATCGGTTTAATTCTCAGAAACAATCTAAATTTTCAAAGAATAAAGATGCAAATAAACACGACTGGGCGATGTGTTTAACATTCGTATGGTTCATCTGAGTTGGTTTCTCTAGAAGATATCGTCTTAGACCCGCCAAAAGATGATTTTCTCTTGGAAGCTCATTTATAGCACTTCAGGCCACACAATTTATCTCAGGGCACATGAAGCATAAGGGGCTCTCTTCAAAGAAGCTAATTCCTTAACTTGGAGTCCGGAGGAAGCATGTTTCTTATTCTCTGGCCTTAAAACAGGATCTTAGTCATGGGATACTAGTTTAGGGCTGTCTTAGCTAAAAGCCATGGTGACTACTACTTTTTTATATCCTGTGATACCGAGATTAGGGATTCAAGAAATAAGGAGTCGTAATAGATTACGTATGAACATTCCGTATATTTGTTAAATGGGAACAGGATATTATTTTAGTAGTTCACTATGAAGTAGGGAAGGCATTTCCGCGGACGGTCCATCTGGCAAACACTTGACAAAAAGTGCGGAACCTTCCTTAGTAGCTGTTCACCGAAATAATAGATACAAATGATACATGGTAACAAAAGGAATTTTGGGTGTGAATAAGACAGCTTTCGTGTGAAGAATCTCGGACACAGCTGGACTGCCTGTCTAGGAGGGCAGATGTGACCCGAGGAGGAAGTATTTGTCCCTCCGTAAATAACGAAATACGTGCTATCACGTAATCTGCGTTTCACATATTGTAACTCCAGACATTACTATAGATTGGTGTACATTGGTTGGCAAGTTCGCGATTTCCGTGAATACCTTAAAAATAAGCAATATATAACAAGTATTAAACTTGGATTCCAGTGTCATCCTTACTATATATATATATATATATATATATATATATATATATATATATATATATACTCACGCAGACCCTGAGGGAAAACTCTTGCTCCAGACTGATGCTAGACGGCACATTTCTTCAAAGTTGCATAACGTTACTGTGAAGAGCGGTGACACCATATTGATATTCCATGCATATCTAGGGCATCTAATTGTCACCTAAACAAAACAGTCTTGCAAGACCATCACTGTCCGATGATACTAAGAAATACGTGTATTGCATATGGCCGGTTATACCTCCGAAGTTCCTCACTAGACCAGCAAGGATGCCTAAAAACCTATCTCGTGTTGTATATTAGGTATATCAGGAATGGTAAATGAACACTGTATTATACTATCATTAATCGCCTACCTTCTCTAAATTTTTTTCTCCGTGGGTACATAATCATGAACCAATGAATTAAATTGCATCTAGACATAGGAAGTCTATCATATTTGGGATCTTTCGCCATCGTTTTGATTGCGCATGGAGGCCAAATTGCCCAAAATGATGTAGGTCAGGTTATCATTTTCTAATCTAAACGTTATCTGCGCTGAGTATTGCTTAAATTAAGGGAATATGGTTTATTACGAGGTTTTGAATATTTAATAGGAATTGGAATAGTATTTATTATATTTTGGTTAAAGTAATTAAATTAATAGGAGGATTTTCTATACACTTATAGTTAAAAAACTAAGATTAATTACCATATAAATAATTGTATGTGCCTTAGCTATTTGCGGTAATACTGTTAGTTAAGGGACATCAAGAATTACTTTTGGTTTCTGGCCTGAATGTGACATACTCAACTGTTTTTATAAACGGAGAAAGCTATTTGTTTTGATCCATGAGTGCTGATAATGTAAATTTTTGTTTTTATACTGAGCATGCAAAAAGGCATAAAAATAACTTAGAAATGTTTAGCAACGATGTAAAAACACAAGAACACCCTGTTAAACGTATGTTCATACAGGGCTATCTTATAATTATAGACCCATACAATTGAACATCTTGTGTACTACTCACTAGCTGATCCAACGTTAGCGGGTTTGGTTTATAAACATTAAATAACCATTTCATTAACTTAATTTCTTCCTCCGTTTCTTAATGAGATGATACGGTGATTTTTTACAGTGATGTGGGGAAGAGAGGAAGACGTGCTGTGCTGCATTCAATAGACTGAAAGACAAACCTCTCTAAATTCTTTTCATCTGAATGAAGGGTAAATTTTCATGTACAGACAATGGTGATAGGGTAGAGTAGAGGAAGATAGCTTGGAGAGTTGTGACGCACTTCAGCCGGGAGTGAGGATTGCAGTGCTTGTGACGTGAGGCAAGAACCGTGCAGTACCAAGTTGCCTATATAAATGACGCTGCGAGTACAGAATCTGAGGGTTCAGTCAGGTGCAGCGCACCCGATGACAACAATATAGCTGCCAAGTACCAAATGGAACTGTTAAATTTACAGTGTGACGATTAATGGAAAGGCAAATATATACACAAGAAAGACTTGGCTGAATTTTACAAGAATATCCCCTAAACCAAATTTCCGAAGTTGTATTCACTTCACGCACGGAAGATGTGTATGTTTGGCTCGACATATATGTGCGAACAATATTTCTTTCTGTTATGAAATTAGCTAAGTCCAAACCCCGAAGTACCTTGTCGGATCACAATCTAAAATGCAGCCTTCGATTACAAAGTTCTTAAACATTCCGTTCTGACATTGATAAAATAGTTAAAGAAAAAGGAAACAGAAAGTGTCGAAAAATGTCTGAATAATTTTGCTCTAAATGGGTCTCCTTTAATCTGCAGAGAAAATTACTTTGTTTTATTTTATTTACTTTATAACATGACTGACCTTCAGATAAACTACGAGTTGAAGTTTTATATATTTTCTCATAGCACAGAGCCAAAATGCAATTGTTTATAAACTGTCACCAATTGTGTAATTAAAGCAGTCAGCATTAATATTACAACACCCAAGATGTAAGTTGTACATATTATTAATACCCGATACGCTTCCTGTCGTTCCTACACTGTCGAAACCTCAACACATCAAACTGTTTCCTTCCTCTTGGGCAGCAGAAATCAGCACGGTGACGTCACACGCTAACCTACCTTTCGTTCGGGAGCATATTTGGCGGTTACAGCTGACGGAGCTGACGTCACACCGCCAACCTGTCTTCCCCTGGAGTAGAGCAACAAGATGACGTCGCGAGAGACATGTTTTGGCATCGCTGACCTAGAACGGGGTTTCCATAAAGTCCCATGATATTCCTAATAACACATGAAAAATTCCCTAGTATTCACACAAATGAGTATGAAATGCCTACTTTTGTTAGTATTTTATTTCTCATTAGATAACCCTGAGCGGCCAATTTCCAAGTTCTGGGAAACCCATATAGGCAATAATTATCTTTCCGACTTGATAGGATTATCGGAATAGTCGAGTGAATTTTAAATACTCATAGAAATGTGCCTTCTCTTTGTTTCCCCAGTTATTTACTCTGACATCGATAAGCAATGCTTCCAGGCCGCTGAGTTATACAGTATGGAATTGACACATAACCTTTAACTCTGTCAGCTATCAATTATAAATATCTGTTTGAGTAAGTTCTTCAATACGTGGGATACATTATATGAAGTCAGGCATAATAATATAGCATTCTAGTAATTAATTGATTACGGCAATATAATCTTTTTACATTAGGAATAGCTATTGCAAATATATCGTAATGTTACTGGCATATTGTTTTGTTTTGATGATGTGCCTTGCTGTTTTCGAAATTGTTATTTTCCATGTATATTTCTGGGATACGTAATTTTTTCATGCGTTTGCTACGGAGTAACAAATATTTTTGTATACTTCATGACATTCTAAACGAAAAGTAGTCCGTTTTGCAAGCATGCTCTTTCAAGATGCCATGCTGGTATATTAATATCAAACCTTTGTAAATTACTGTATTTTTTCCTCAAATTAAAAAAAAAAAGTTATGTGTGCTTAAGACCACACGACAGAACTGAAAACTTAAAAAATATTCATTATAAATTATTCTTAAAAACAATTTAAAAATTCTGATGTTGACACTCATTCTTGCGCAAAGAGGTTAGTTGCGAGCTATACATTTGATGCCTTACGCAAAGTTTGCTCGCAAATGAGAATACTAAGAAAAAACTATATGACCACGGACTTGGAACCGTGCGAAGAGGATTATATATAAAGCATGTACAAAGGAAGTAAAATAAAATCACTTAATATACTGTTTTACATGTATCTTATTTTTATATTAAAATACATGCTATTTCACAATAATTTTTAATATAAACGTCATCCCGCTGTCAGTTTGACCGAGGATTAATTTAGTTAGATTATTTATTTCGTTATTATTAGTGTTGCGACATCGACACGAATATTTACACTACATCGCTGTTTACTGGAAAATATCGAACGTTTATTTCACATCGATGTATTGAGGTCGAAATTTTTATAACATCGATGTTTTTGTTATATGTTTTTGTCCGATGTTTTGTCTTTAAATTTTTGTTTTCCAAACTAAATAATATATATTTAAATCTGTTTTTTCTATAAAAGGTAAAATTTATATATCAAATTTTTTGACCCTCGGTCGGTCTTTCAGTTTGTGGAAAAACATAACCTATAAGTTTTAAATGAAAATAAACGCAAAACGTCATTTTAACACGTGATAATTTTATTATTTACGTGTTATTACATTTAATGTAATATATTCATTTTATGTAATGTATTTATTGGTGTTTTACGTTTGACAACTCATAGTAAAGAGAAATTGTCAATAAAAATAACCAGTTTGTAAATGATACATCTCTTTCACGAATTCCTAACACTTTTATTTCCAATTAGCAAACTCGTTTAATTTTTCGTTATTATGGTTTTAATTATTAAAATACCGAACTTTGGCGATATTATCTGTTCCTTTTGACTATTATTATTGTTTAAAGTGGAATTTGACATGTTGTCGACTTGTTAAATGACAGAAGGTTATCTGACCGGATTGGTTACTGGCACTTGACAGACGTTTGTAAGAACGACCCTAAGACAGTTATTCTTGTAATGAATCTCCTGTAGGGTTTCTGAAATTTTCATAGTATTTGAAATATGTTAAAACATTCCTGGATGCGTGTTGTTGATACGCTGTTGAGTGCGATAGAAAATCTATGGTGTATAGCGCTGAGGCCAATATATGACTGAAATAACGAATGAGTGTGGGGGCTTTAGTTAGGATTGAGCCGACTAGAGCCGACTAGAGCCGACTTTACCCGAATGATCGTCACACATTCCAACGTGCCGGCATTCACTACCGACAAGAAGTGCTAAACGCGTCTAAGGAAGTTTTCACTTAAAAAACAAGGTTTTGTCGTTTCAGTATTAAACTATTTAAATATAGCTACATCTAATTTATGTTTCTTTAGTCATATTGGAGTCATAAACATATATGCGTAAAAGTGCACGAGTACAATTTATAGCGAATGAAAATGTGTTTAAAGCCGTATATCGGAACTTTAAGATCGTCCTCCATGTTATAGAGGTAATATGTTAGTATCTGGTCCAAAATTGACTTCTGTCAGAAGGGAAGTAAGGATGGTGGTTCCAATTTGTCGATTTATGACACATAAAATAACTTCAAGCCTGATAGTCTTCTGAAAAAATAATTAAACGGTATTTCATGCCCCATTTGGAATGAGATACTAAGAACCATACGATTTTAGAGCATTCCTAAATAAAACCACAAATTCAATTTTATAGTGCAGTATAAATCAGGGAAACGGCCATGCTCATACGTGTTAGTAAATAACTCTACGACTTAATTAGCCTGTCCATACAGAATAAGGAAAGATGTACACAGGGATCTCCATATCAAACAGTTTTCAATATATATGATGAATTATGTACAAATGTAGAGCAGTGGCAGTAGGAGAATTAAAGGCCTTTCACTGATTGGCCATGAACATGTTTCAATGGATAGGTATACCAGAAGGAAGCAATGAAGAATTGTGCAAAAAGAAAATAGTATGAGGATGACAAAATATAATAAAATGTATATTATATTTGATTATACTGTAAAGGAAATAAATGTCCTAATTAACGTACTAGTAGAGCTGAATGACAATGAAGAAAATGGCATGAAGGAAAACATATGCAGATGGTAACTAGAAGGAAAACGAATTGGTGTAAGCAAATGCCATGTAAATTTTACATGCAGTAATTGCGAGGAATTCCGAGACTAGAACGTCTAAGGAAGGCTTTAATAGAAATGTAGAATATTTTCTGGATAGGATAGGACATTCAAAGCGCAGAGGATCTACCCAAAGGTCCGAGCTCTTTCCATAGGGCAATATCTGGTTTCCTAAAAAGCCACCCCCCTATCCACAACAACAAGACAGGATGGAAGTGGATACGCCACTTACGCGCGTCAACCCCGCAGGAAAAACTACCGAAAACCTCGGTGGGGCCGCTTGGTGATCTAGCACACCTTCTACTAGCTTTGCAGGCTAGTACCGGGGACTTATTAGGCAACCCTCTACCCCCTCCGGGCGGCTGAGGCTTTGCCGTAGGTACCCGATTTCCCGCGGGTGTCGGGAACACTTTGCCCCCTCGAGTCCAACCCAAACCGAACAACTCCCCGCCGGGAGGGGCTCGGCAGTTTGGCCCGAGGTTCCTCTAGTAATGTCAGAGGTACCACAAGTGCTAAGGCTCTGCAGCGCTGACACCACGGCAGCTGAAGAGGACGGATCTCCTCCCCTACGGGAAGAATAGTATAGAACACTGCGACCAGTCCTGATCTATTGTTTCTATGCTACATTGGAGCATTTCCGTGAGAGAGGATGAGGTGAGAGACACAAAGGGTGGCCAATAGAGGGAGTCACGATAATGCAGAGGGCAGGGTCGCTACAATTTACTAATTGGAAACTCTCCGGCAGTTCTGTACAACCGGTATTCGACACACCGTGGTCCTGAACGGCCCATCGGAGGAGGAGGTGTTTGCCGGGAGCATATCATCCTGCCATGCAACGCCGAGACTCCCTCTGGCACTTCTACCCTGAGAGACCACCAGATGAGAGGTGATGGAAATGATAATGGAGATGAAACGGAGGGGCTGGAAATTCGGGGGATGTAATTAACTGCCCACTTACGCAAAGTAAATCCCTGAAAGGAATGCGCCCCTTACTCAGTGGGACAAGGACAGTGAATGTGTGTGACAGAGAACGCCTGCTACACAAGGAGCATGACTGTTAAAAATAACATGCACCCTTTTCACTCTGTACACTAAAACCGAGAAGATTTATTCACATAGGTAGAGGCCGTCAAAATGGTTTTGAATGGTCTGTAGCGGAACTGACATGGGGTGTCAACCTATCCAGGGAGGGTGTGGCAACCTTCTGCAACACCCCTGCGTCTCATTTCCCGGAGATTTTCTTTTCTGTGGTATACTATACCTAACAATATTCGCCTGGGGACCCGAGGAATATCCGAAAAAAACCTATGGGTCAAGTAGGCTGGCTTCGGGTATCGAACCCGTTACTCCAGAACGCGGGTCACAGAGGAAACCACCTGAGGCAGCCCGCTCGCTAGTATTCTCTGAAAACTTAACATATTTAAAATAAGTCGGAAAGTGTTTGTTTGGAATATGTCGTTGTGCAGAGCAAAGTGAGGAAAAATTACTCTAACCTTTAAAATATTGCGGAGAAGAGGAAACGGAGGTGCAATATAAAGAAAGAAAATGCTTTAAAATTTATACAGTGAATATATTTGGTATTATGAAGTATGAAGGTTAAGGTTTTATAAGCCCAAGCAAAGATAAAAATGAAAAAAAAATTGATGATCGTTTGTTTAATGTAATAATTAATTGTTGATTACGGCGTGATACCTAAGTTACTCGAACCGACCGAGCTTAACAACCACGAATATATCGCAATTCTCTGCCTATAAAACTTTTACAGCAAAAAATCATTAGTTTTAACTGTACTCTATAAATACAGTGGCTAACTAATAAGTTTTTAAGAGCGAGACTAGTTTACTTCTCTCTCTCTTCGGAAGAGCAGAGTAGGAACTTTCGAGCCAATAGAAGAGAGAGGATTTCAGTTCGTAACCCAAGTGCCTCTTGATGGAATTCTAGAAGGCTAACTCAAGCCAACAGCTCGCTATCCCTCTTTGTAGCTTCTATCTCTCACTTTCCAGCCCATAACAACTTTACGAAAGTCTTATTTATGGAAGTGTGGTGGTGGAAACTTTTACTTTCGGTACCTGTAGAAGCAAACTGTTCCCTGTGTAACTCTCATTATACATATTTGTCTGCAAGCGAAATCTTTAGCCAAAGAAATGCTCTAGCATCTTTATCAATTAAGCTTTAAGAAAAGTGTAAGGAAGCTTTTGGCTGCTTTTACTCCTGCCTTCAGCCTAGACCAAAACACGTTGCCTGTAACTTTAATCTATAGTTACACAACATTAAAATAGTAGAATTCAACCGTACCTATGTGTTTCACAGTGCTGCTTAATGTTGTGTATATTGAATGTTCTGTAATTAAACCTGTGCAGTTAACATTAACTCTTTTAAGTTCATTATACATTATTTTTATACGTGTGTAATTTAATTAGGCAGGAGCTGGTAAATCAAGTTGTGCGAGATGGACACCATCTCTACATACATTAACATTTATTTGTCTTTACCTTGTTTCTACCTTGGCTTACATCACACCCTGGTCATCTGCTCTGGCAGGTAGCTCTTAACCACCATGCCTCCTTGATTACTTAATTAGTCCCTTTCTTCCCTCTCATCTTCCCTTCTTATATTCCTTACATTTCTTGCCCATTTTTCTTTTACTTTCTGCAAGAACTCACCAATACTTCTTACCTTCTTTTCCTCCCTGCCCGTTAACATTTTTATATAGCTATTATCCTCTTCTCTACTTTCTCCCATTTTTCTTCCCAAACCTTTCTTCACCATATTGCAACCTCCTCGCACTCTGTTACATAGTGTTCTAAGCTTTCTTTTCCCCCACACAGTTCACAAATTCCCTTTTTCACTACCTCTTATCCCTCTTAGGAATATTATTTCTGTTCTTATCCATGCTAGCCCTTCTCTCTCTTGCCTATTGCAGTAATCTACATATGCTTCTCGTCCCCAATTTCTTTTAGTTTGTAAAATTGTACTGATTTCATATTTTCTAGACACTTCCCCTTATTTCCTGTCTTTCTATATCTTCTATTCTGCATTTTACTAACTTATCCACATCGCATGTATTCCTTTCCTCTAATCTCCATATATTTCCCATTCCTATTCTTTCCATAATTCCTACTATATCTGCCCACCACTATTTGAGTTCAGTAATCTTTTTGCTGTCTCTTGCATAATTTCATAATTTCGCCTTCTTCTTTGGCCAAACACCTATACCAAAATTTTATTATTCTTTCCATTATTATTCCATTTCTTCTTGTCTTTCCTAATCACAGGAAAGAAAGTCCCCGGGGCCTGAGACACAGGGGGGTTGCAGAAGGTTCCTACAGCCTCCTTCGGTGGTTTGACATCCCATGTAAGTTCAGTTACACACCATTCAAAAACATTTTGACGGCTTCTATTTTTGTGAATGAATCTTCTCGGTTTTAATGTACAGAGTGAGCACAGCGCATGTTTTTTTTTTAAAGATTCTGCTCCTTGTGTAGCATTCGTAGTCTTGTCACACACATTCGCTGTCTTTGTCCCATTGTGTAAGGTTGGTGCATTCCTTTCAGGGACTTACTTTGCGTTGGTGGACAGTAGCGAATACTAGGAGGGTGGGTGTTGAAGTGTTTTGAGATAGACATAGGAACAATGTATCAGACATTCATCGGCGTATGTTCCATTTCGCATTCGCTGTGGGATAGTACATCGTTTTATGTATCTAATGTTTGAAGTTTCCAGCTAAAAATACATCAAAACCTAATGTAACCTAAACTAACCCAACCAAAGCTAAGAAACCCTGGATGTACTTCTCATCAGCAGAAAAGTCCAGTGATATACTCCTCGAACGTGCAGCCCAATATATAGCTGTCTTATAACTTGCTCCTAGATCTAGCCTGAACCATCCTCATTTACCTATCATCTCTGCATGTATTCCTTAGATTGTGCAGGATTTTACACAGCTTGCTGCACAAACTTTTACCCAATCTGCTCCGGTGTTTTCGTCCTTTTATTCTGTAATAAAGGTCCATTGTTGCAATGAATTTGAAAATTTAGATGACCTTGCCAACTTACTATCACTGTTGATTATAAATGTGTTATATTCTTTCGTCAAAAGAATTATTCGCATACTTTAGACTAAAATTGTAAAAATCAATCATACTTGGAATCGTTTTGTTGTTGGCCCCGTAGCTGAGTCGGTAGAGCACCTTCCTGCCGTGCGAGGTGTATCGGGTTCGATTTCCTGCTGGGGGTGGGGATTTTTCAACCACTGAGCCACGGCGCGGCCGTTTTAGCCGAAAGGTTGAGCAATGAGCATGTCGAAAATAGACGTCCATTTTAAATGTATATATTTATATTTATTTATCGAAAGTAAAAAGGTTGTGTGTACAAAGACGATTTCCACGATAAATATATATGCTTGAAAATTATATAAATCAGCAATATGAGCTGGATATCAGCAACAGGATAGCATACACGTCTTTAAATAAAGAAATCAAGAGTAAGATGGCACAGGCAATAACTCCGAGGCTCTCATCGGAGATGTTGCAATTGAACCCCGAAATCAGGGCACATTCAGACGAAGTGTTACTTCGCTCCTGATTAGGTGCATACTGAAATGGATTATTCCTTAATTTGAATTTTCCTGCTCATTCTCAGTTGCTGATGGAGCTTGTCATATGCTGTAGAAGTACTTTGAGGAGAACCATTTCTACCCTAGCAACAAAAACTTTTGTCTTAACCTGCCATGCAAATAAGGGGATATTGGCGCGACTCTCCACCGGGATGCACGGGATGCACTATCTGGTCTCGTTAAGGATCCTGCTGCTCTGTGACTGTAACTATTAGATCTGGCTACCGTATATGATTTCATAACTCATTTCTTACTCACTAGACTTAGCCACAGAACATTAAAATCGTCCCACAGTACTACTGAGAAGCAGAACTTTGCTTTTTATTGTTACTAGCTCATGATGGTTTTGAGGGAAAACCCGATTTTCAAGTACTTATAAACTGAATTTTTAGTTCAGTTGCTTGCATTCTTAGTCTTAATAGCTATACATGTATTCCAGCCACTCAGGTGTAATGCTTCTATGTGTCCTCCATGTCGACACTAAAATACATTTCAACTTTGTTAATGGGTTAATGCGTATATGTCGAGCTTCAATTCAAATCAATAATAAATTGGCTCACCTGTGACTGGTATGGAACGTACATTGTAAAGAGTTGCTACCGACATTTGAAATTCTGTATGATTCCAAAAGTATCGGCATCTTTTCGTGCACTGGACCTTCCGTATCCTGACTTTAAGCTATTCCAAAGATAAACCATTTTTAGGCGGATTAAAGAAAAAATCATTGAGATGCGATTAGGTTTCAAAAAAGTCCAATACCATGAAGAACTTTACCACTTGGGATCAGCATGTTTCATAAAATAAAATTTAATTCAGCAGCATCTGTCTAATGAGCCACAAGGCACGGGTAAAGTACACATGCATTCACTCAAAATCACCTCTTATACGGCGTCGATTTTTGCCGCCTTCTCCTTTTCATCATTTCCACCCCTCTGCAATTGAAGAACAAATTTATTGTATCAATAACCAATATATTTTCATCGTCTCGGAAACTGCTGTCTTCCATTTTGCCGATCCGCACCCTGCCTACCGGTCAGATAGTATTTTTTCTCCCTGCTTACACTCCAGTCACCCTCTCAGCATTCATTGTCACTTCTGCCCCATCTCTCGCCCGAGCTGATACGCTTGATCGCCAATAAGATGAGAGGAGTTTCCGGAAACTCGGAGGGGAGATGCCTTAACCACTTATAAGGCCTTACTTTGGAAGTAAATATTTGGGGATGTCCTGAGTCACATGTAGCTTCCTCAAACGAATGCACTGAATCATAATGTAATACTAACATTATAAAAGAAGTAAAGTAGTCAATTATTCATTTTGGTAACTCGCGTTCTGAGAAATTCCCAGTAAAAGCCTGTGTACAACTCAATACACATTTTTAAATTAATGAAAAAAAAAGGCGGTTAAAAGTTAAATTTCCTAACCTTTTAGCCTTATAGTAAATCAGATTCTCTAAGAGAGTTTTCATGAATCCATTTTTAGGGCAGTAAACTAAACTGTATTATATGATTATTGAAATATTTCAAAGAGGATTCATAGATCTGTATTTTACAACTTTATAACTTGATACAAATTGGTTACAAAGCTCGGTGATTAGATGTTAATTCCTTATCAAACTATGTTGTAATAAACATTTAATGTACTTAATGGACATTTACGAGGGCTGTTTAATAAAGAATGATCACAATAGTTTTTTGACAACGTACGTTGGCTCATCCTTATAATTTTGATGGCCCTTCTCAAAATAGTCTCCTCTGAATGCGATGCACTTCTGCCAGCGTTTCTGCCAGTCTTCAAAGACATGCTGGAAACCATTCTTTGAAAGATCCTTCAAAATCACATCCGCAGCCTTCACCACTGCTTCTGATGATGGATAATGCCTCCCACGAAGGTGTTTCTTCAAGTATAAAGTCACAGGGGGCCAAATCCCGACTTTAGGAAGGGTGAGGGATGCACGTCACGTTGATTTTTGCAAGATATTCAGCAACAACATTAGCAATATGCGGTCACGCATTATCGTGGTGCAGATCCGGCCTGCTTCAAGGAAATATGGTCTTTTCCGCCTCAAAGAATGAGATGACCATAACTTTCCCAGCAGAAGCAACCACTTTTGCTTTTTTGGGGGTTGGTGATGAAGAGGATTTTCACACTGAACTTTGCTGTGAAGCAGAAAGAAATGGGTGGCACACGATTCCATGCTGGCGCTACAGTTTGTACAATAATATGGATAGCTCAGGTTTGAGCAATGAGGTTTCTGTCAGGGTATGCGTGAGTATGTATGAGAAGGGTGGTTTTAATGACACTGGATTGCCCGTTTCAAACTGATTTAATGACTGCTTGTTTTATTATTACATTAAACTCGAAGTTGCCGACCAAGGGTTACCGAAATCACTGTTTAGAGTTACTATATGTGAAATGCTTATTACTCGATAAAACTTAATTCGTTCTTCACGTGTATATGAACCGAAAAAAATATTTTCTCTCATCGCCTCTGGTCTGCCCTCGACCAAAACAGAAGAGGACTGCCCTAATCGGCATTAAGCCACCAAATGCGTGTCCTCCACAGCTGCGCGTGGGTTTGTGTGACTTTCTCTTTCTCTAAGCCCTTTATTCAACCAAAGAGAACTTTGTGACTATTTTATCATGCCATTATGAAGAGTCCGAAGAATACCCTATTCAAACAAAGTCAAGTGCTACCCTTTAGAACTCTGCTAAGGACACTGTTTCTTACGTTTCTTTTGTTAAAAATCCTATTCACCCCAGCTGATATTCGACTCAACTGCCCCTGCACGTGTTGTAACAATGAACCGATATTCCTTTGAAATCCATCATGATTCTTTACTTATTTCAATCCTTTGATTTCGGTATCAGCTGTTTGCTCTCAGAATCAAAATGATGTAGCCAAGTTTCATCAACATTTGAAAGAAATTCCGAATCTTCCTCTCATATCAACTTTAACTGCGTGTTACCTCCATTGCAGCGGTAGGCGACACTGAACATGTCTGAACTTGCCTGGTTCTCACAGGTGGAAACCAGAAGTACCAACTATGAAACTACTACGGTATGTTTGTTTCACAATAAGCTAACAGAATATAATAAGACTGAAGTTTAGTGGGAAAAATTATGATCGTAAAACATTATGATCGTTCTTTATTGAACAGCCCTCTTAAACTGCTATATACCATACCTTTAATTAAGGTAAATCAATTTTGGAAACTTTTTCCACAGTACCTGTTGCAAGACCCACATTTAACCACGTATCCTAACATAGCTTCATAAGCAAGTATATTTTTGTTTTTGATTCAAAGATTATAACTGCTAAATTAACATAACTCATTTTAAAAACCAAACTTATTTTAAAATCTGTTTCTTAGCAAAGCACTTTTATAACTCAGTAAATATCACGGACCTAAAATTAGCGTAGATGGTAGCACGTCTGCTCACGAGATCCCAAGTTTGAATCTTGGTCAGGTTCAGATATCTGGATAAGGTTTTTTTCGTGGTTTTCCTTTATCCTGAAAAGGAATGTCTGGTAATTAAGCTCTATGGACCCTGAGCTCATTCGAGCATCATTTCACCCATTTTATTCATCGTACGATATGACTTTAGTTGGAGAATGTCGAGTGTTTAAAATAAAAGAATGCTCCCAAAGTATTCGAGGATCATTTCACCCATTTTATTCATCGTACGATATGACTTAAGTTGGAAAACGTAGATTTTTTTAAGTAAAGGAATGCTCCAAAATAATCTTATAAAGAATATAGAAGTGGATTCAAACATTTATTTTAATAAATCTACGTAAGCTTTTATTTTAAAAAAATATAATTAAAATTGGCTAACCATCTCTCCACGAAACCTGTAAACTGCATTTCTTTATACATATTTAAGATGCGGTAAGCATTACACAGGGTGATTTCAGCAGCTCAGGTTTCGGAAATTCACATATTTATGAACAATGGTATTTAAAACCTAAGAGGGAAAAGTACAATATTAATCAAGCACTACTCCTTAGGGGTGGTAACCACTATACATAGTATAAATATAATACTATACACAGTATAGGTTAATAAAACACAAGCCGTATATCCGATCAAAGCTGAATGATATGACATACTAACCACATCGATATGAACTGAATATAGGTTTTCTCAATAAAGGTCAAATCACAGGAAAAATGAAGTGTACGGCAATATTATGCAATCATATGCGAAGTCACTTTTGACGCCCTCTCGGCTTCGATGAACCTCTGCTGGGGTCTTCACTAATTGTCAGGGTATGCGTGAGTGGGTGTGAAGATGAACATCCGTTAAGTTGAAAAAAAAGGAAACAACTCGTTAAACATTGCAAAATTAGGGTTGAATTGCTGTTGTCGGAATGAAATTGACATGCATTGTGTAAATAGCACATGTAATGTAAAAATTTGATTTTCTCTCTTGTTTCTTCTTACGTTCTTCCCAGGTTAATATACTCTGTTTTGTACAATATCCCTTCTCCTCTTTCAAATTTTGTGCACGCTCTTTGAAGGCTTATGAAGGGAGTTCAGGTGGGTTTTGTTGAAATTAAGACTAGTTTTTCTTTTGATTTTTCAGTACCTGAATTAATGATTAATTTTTAGAAAACTGAAAACTTTGCTTCACTTACCTTCGTTCAGAAAAAAGAAAAAACATGTTACACAATAGCGGTTGGGCTAGGCGCCACTGCGATAACGTGTGAGATTCGCATTCGATAAGTTGCGTGTTCTATCCTCTGCGACTCGTCGGATCCGATTTGCTAACCTTTGGATTCCGTTGCCTCCCTTCCTCATTTTCAGTTCCTTATCGTCTTTCAGGTTCGGTTATTAGCGCAATGGTTCAGGCAGATGTGGCAAGATTGTGCGGATGCTTGCGCCACATAAACTTACTCTTCTGTGCTCCATGAAGCTAGCCGTACAGGGTGCTACAGGTAGACCGCAAACAAAATGCAGTTGGTGTGCGCATGCGCGAAGAGAGCCTTCTCCCCTTCTCGTCATCCTGGCATCACGTGACTCCCACCTCTACCTTCCTGCTTGCGACAGAGCGCAAAACACACGAAACGCGTGTATTTTAATGTTGTTTTGATTTTCAAAGTTAGCAGAAAATAATTACCTTGGACATGACCTTACAATCGATCTCAACAAATAGAATCATAGTTTCTTTAACCCCTGAGGAGCAACGCAGTGATGCGGCAGAAAATGCATAGAGTGGATGTAACAGTGAATGCGAAAGTGAGTGAAACAGATGACCAGTGCAGCCCGCACGATGGAGCAGAGGCAACCTAAAATGAGGTAGAGGACTCCAATGTTGGTAAGCTACACCTCCAACTGCATTTTGTTCGCGGTCTAGTTATAGGCTCCTTTCACGGCCTTCTGTCTGGAAAGTGGTGAGTGGCTTCGTTGGTTCGCCGGGTGATAATTTTTCAAGTGTTAGAGACTTGTGCTCGTCTATGTAGTATAGTTCTGTAGCCACCTTCTGCCGGCCTGTGATCTCCCTTCACCTTATCCCTTCTCCCCAGGGCTTGATATTCTATGATAAATCTATTATCCTATATGTTATATGTAAGCTGTAAACCAATAATGTGGTGCACAAGGAGTAAACCAACAATGTAAAAGTCCTAAACAAGAAGGTACGAATGTAGGTAACGGAATTGAAATTCATGTGCTGACGCGCGTCGTTTGTTGATTCTGCGTTCATACAGTGTTCAGCATTCAACCCATAGTTTGCATAGTTCAGCATTCAGATCCCAGTCCTCACCTCTCACATATTCAATTGAAATTACTCGCCGTAATGTATATGGTCTTAGATCATTAGCAAGCTTGAAATTAACTTCCGCAATAACGAAACGCTTATTGCTCTAACATAGTAATAGCTTGCTTTGGCGTAATATAGATTAGCACCTTGTTCGACTGGATTCTGCCAAAGGAATACAAATTGTAGTGGTAAATGACAATGAAAGTGTCATTGTTTCAAAATCAGCCTTTTAACCACGCTCACGGGAGAGTAAGCCCGAGGCAAACAACAACACCAATGATATCCAATTTTGAACCAGCGTTACAGACAGCGCCAAACGTCACAAATGGGGCCCGCTGTTGCACTGCGTGAAACTGAAATTAAGAAAGTATTTGGATTTATTCTACCGACGGTTTCATTCAACTCTTTATTACAAAGTAGCTTTAGCAATTGCTATTTAACACACAACGCTAAATAATGGTTAAATGTAATAACAAATATTTAAATACATATCTGTATGAAGGATTCCTTGATTATGTAGATGTGGTAGAGGTCCTTAACAATTATCTGCATTTATGTTTTACTATGGCTGTATGACGAAAAGGGACTTGGCACCGAAACCCTTTCTGCTGATTCTTCTGACAGGGTGCCCCGGGAAGGAGAGGTGATGTGAGAGGATATTAAGGGTGGCCGGGCGGGATGTCAAGGTCAAGGTCAAAGTCTAGGTCTAGGTCTCTAAAAGCTACAGTTTTGAAGTCGAAGTGGTGGTTCGTATAACCGGCTGCAACCTACAATCCAGCACTGTAAAAGACTTCGGGAAATGTAAATTACCTGAATATGCGAATTTAACAAATACACATTCCTTTATCAATTTTGATTCCATCTACAGGTTCCAAACAAAGTTTCCTAAGCTATTTGTTGCTGTATCTCAGACCTCTTATTTGCATCTGAAACACATTCTCCTCTGTGAGTTAATAAATTACATGATTTCTTTCACTTGCTAATTTCAGAACTGATACGTGCCTTTTCATGCAACCCTGAAGTCTAATTAGTTGAAGCTTGAATATTTATTGTTGAATGTGCTGGCTGAAACAAATATTTTCCTTAGCTACTCTGACTTCTATCTGATCGTTTTTTCTTAACGTGTATTATTGATTCTTATATCGTTCATTTACCCTAATTTTGGAAATTATGTGATTATTTGTGTATCTTCCTATTATTTCTTTGGAATAGATTGGACTGTTCAGAGGGCACTCGGCAACTCGACCAGGCTGGGAGGGAGGATGAGGTGAGAGGATTCAGAGTGCGGCCGAACCCAAGTAGTCTCTACAGTACAGAGGGCGGAGTCTCTATAATTAATTCGATAGAAACTTCTCGGGGATGGATTTAGGATAATCATCATCCCACCTACCACAGCCTCCAAACAGCCACGAGGCCGTTTCGGAGATCGGATGCCGCCCACCCCCCTCACAGCGAGGAAACACCAGTCAGACTTGCACAACCGGCATCCTGCCTGCTGTTTTTCTGATTCGGCCCACTACGCCGGTTCGGAGACCGGAGTCCGTCCCGCTGCAGGACAAAGTGAGCACTCAGAGCATATCACCCCTCCATGCATCACCGAGACTCCCGCCGACACTTCTACCTGAAAGAAACCATAAGATGAGAGATGGAGGTGATGTGTAGGGACAGGAAATTCGGTGGATGTAATTAACCTACCCAGCAATCTTCTAGTGACTCGGGAAAAATCCCCGACAAAACCCAAGGATCAGGTAGCTCGGCCGCAGTAATCGAACCCGGGCCTCCCGACTGCGGGCCACATTTGGAACAGCCTGAGCCATTCCAATCGGTTATTACATCTTTATAAGTGTATTCATCTTACACGCGAATAATTTTAGTATCAACGTAACGGTAAAGGATTGAATGTGCTGTTTTGTGTTGCTCTTAAATTGAAGTGGTTTCTAAAAAAAGGGCGATTAGAATTACACTGCTATCTCTTGATGACACAGAGCTCTTAAAATGTTCTTATGCATTTCCTGTACAGAGTTGAGTTAACAGTTGGAGTGAGGATATTTGAGAAGAAGGGGAAGTTGGCGGTTTCAAGACATGTTCATGCATAGCTCCAGCTTCTTCCTGACGCGGCGTCGCAACAACGACAAAGGCAAAGTTTGAAGAGCATAATATCTGCTTGGGCGACTTGGGTTGGGTCGGGTCGGGTCGGAACCTCGCGTGAAACACGTGACGAGGATTAAAGTAAGACAAGAAGGAAGAGTAAACAGAGACCAAAGGAAAGGGGAGAGATGAGCGCATCGTCCGGAGGGGGTTCGAATACGCTTTGCTAGGAAGAAAGTGTAGCGTACCGTAGTGTAGCATGGTGGACGACGAAACAATGGCGGCGTCGGGAGATTGTAATCGATATTAAAGTGGAGGGAGCCGACTAACATCTCCAGTCTTCCAATGAAACACTTCTTTCTTACGCATACCTCAAAGAAAGTAAACAATGAGACAATAATGCGCTCCCTGGTGCTCTAAATACACTTGTGTGTCGAGTCTTCTCACAAAAGGAAGGAAAAAAAGTACAATGACTAATATCCCGCAAAAAGAATATCTTTCTGAAGCTGAAACTAATTTGATTACATACACAAAGAATGTTTGGTAGAGTTATCTATTACTGCATATTCTCAGAAGGATAATCAAGTACCACATTAAATGACAACACAATATATTATTCTAATTAAACTTACAAATACATTCTTTTGTTCTCAGTGCTTTTAATTATAGAAACAAATATGTTGATATCTAGTGTAATTTTACGTCCTCCAACGTTAAGTCATATCGGACGATGAATGGAATGGGCGAAATGATGCTCAAATGAGCTCAGGGTCCATAGAGCTTAGAGTTACCAGACATTCGTCTTTCAGGATAAGGGAAAACCCGGGGAAAAACCTTATCCAGGTAACTCACCCTGACCGAGATTCGAACTCGGGATCTCTTGAACGTGAGGCAGACACTCTACCTCGCTACCGAGGCGGGCTATATCTAGAGTGCACCGTGGGATTTAGTGATCAGCTTCGATCACAATTTAGAGGTTTATTGACCCTAAAATATAAAAGCAAACAAAACGTACTCAAATTGCACTTAGAATACTTTGACAGCGCCTAGAGTATAATATGTAAAATACAGTAAAACGGGGACGTGCCGTGGCTGAGTGGTTATACCGCTCGACTCTCACCAAAGTAAGGTTTGTGGTGGACAACAGTGCTGGGGCGGGTATTCTCCGGAATCTCCGGTTTCTCCCGTCATCTCATTCCACCGATGCGCCATCTTCACCTCGTGTATCATCAGTGTCATCGCCTGCGGTGCCGCATGTAGTAAAAGCGGACATTAAACATTACACATTTCATTTCACACTAAATGGTCATTCCCACTTTTATAGAATTATGATTCTTTGCTAATGATAATATATTGAAACCTCAAATATGTATGAGTTTGTACCTCCATTATCAATTAGCCACTGGGAAGATTCATGGCTAGAATATAAAAGTTCTGTAGTGCCAATATTTTACTCTATTATTAGTGAAAGTACGGTCCACCAACGCAAAGTAAGTCTCTGAACGGAAGGCGCCTCCTTACACAGTGGGACAAGGACAGCGAATGTGTGTGACAGAGAACGCATGCTACACAAGGAGCAGAACCGTTTTAAAAAACGTGTGCTCTATTCATTCTGTACATTACAGTCGAGAAGATTCAAACACAAAAGTAGAAGCGGTCAGATTGTTCTTGAATGGTTTGCACTGTGTGCCCACGACAAGAAGGCTAGAGGAACATGAGGAGGGAGAGCAGCTTGAACGGTTGATCTGCTCCAGTAACAGATCTGTTTACTAGGAAATGAGTGTATGAGAGTGCATAAAGGTCATCCATGCTACCAGATATAATGTTTCCATAATCTATTTCCATATGCCTTTAAGCTATATATTATTTTTGTCGGAATTCATAGGAAGGCAAATTGTCCCAGCTACACTAAGGGGCTCGTCATTGTCCCCTTAAATTCACTGAGAAAAGTTAGACTGACCTCTTCACCCCATGTATTGAATTTATGGTACGGAAATGATTTAACACAAGTATGTATTTATGTCCCTATATGAGTACCTCACCGCTCAACAGCTGTTTTAAGTCCAAAGTCTATCTCCCGGCTGCTGCATCCCGACCTCTGCCAAACACAGGCGTCATGAATGGGATGCAATGTTAGAGGGTGGAACGTGGTCAGTGCCTCAGGCCCTCCAGGCAGGTATAAACCCTATTCGAAACCAGGAGTCAGTCTGGCACAATAGGCTGACGACGTGCTTCCGTTCTGCAAAGACAAACACATCATCAGAGCTTTAAACCCCTTACAAAGACAACTCCACCTCATACAACAGTGGTGTCGGCGTTGGCGGATGTCCGTTAACCCGGCCAAAAGCCATGCCATACTTTTTAGAAAGCGCCACACCCCCGCAGACTGCCCCATTTCAGCTTCCGAGGTCCAAGGATTGAATGGACTAACTGCGTCCAGTTCATTGGAGTTAAATTGGACAGAGGTCTAACTTTTGGCCAGCACACCAGGGACCTCTCGACAAGGGTGCAGGGAGTAATTGCTTCCTTGTATCTAATGCTGGGGTTGAGCTCGATGCCGGTTGTTCTGAAGCTATACCTCTTCCGAGCGCTGGTAATTCCGATGATGCTGTATGCCTGCGAGATCTGGGGCATTGCCGCAAATAGCTGGCTGGTATGGCTTCAATGGGAACAGAATAGAGGACTTCGGTCTATATATTCTGTGGGTTGTTGTTTACCTACCAGGTTGCTACATGAGACCTCGGGTCTTCCTTACGTGGAGGACGAAATTAGGCGTCGGGCACCAAAATTATACGATACTTTACCCAGACATAGGAGCGCCCTTATCAGTTCATTGGGAGATTATGGCCCCACTAGATGCCATTCGAGGCTGTTCCGGGTACCCCGCAAGGCTTGTGGGCACCCGAGATAACCAAGGAGCTAATCCTAACATCAACTAAAGCTGAGTGCCACATAATTCTTCTAAGCTGTTTGGCATCAACAATTTCAACCTAACACGCATTTAAAATTGGAACACCAAGGTGCAAGGTTTTGCATCCATTCCCACAACCTGAGGTACATGAAATTTGTAACTTCGAAAAATTTCTGCCTCAAAACCCACAAGCCACCCAACAAAATCCTTAAAAGAAAAACCTTACCTGTGGTAAAACCCTTAACGGGTAGGTACTGAGCAAAAATCTTCTGGCTGTATACAGGCAGCCAGCACTTTGGTCAGTTGGTCGGTCGGTGGCTCGGGGTCAGTTATTCGCAATCGAGGAAGCCTAAATAGGCTTCTCAGGAACCTAACAAGGCTTAAGGCAACCCAGATGTTTCTTTATGAAATTTTACAACGTATCTGCCAATATTCCCAGTATATGTTGCATGCAGTGTCTTAAACTGATGTATACACTTTGTGAAATAGTATTTCTTAACAATTAAATGGGGCAGAAATCCAGTTTTGTTGTTTAAGTTTCGAATGGAAATGGACATATAGAAACACGTTTATCTATTTAGAAGCAATCCTGGCTGTGCGTTATCGTCCAATGGACATAAGTGGCTAGTGGAAAGAACTGGAGAATCTTGTTGAGGTTCAACGACGTTGGAGGGTGGAATTTGATACACCATCACAACAAAGTAACAGTCAAAGGCACCTACCATAAGTTTGAAGTCATTACAGGATATATTGAAAGGCGAAGTCCCATTGATAAAGAGAGTACTGATGCTGCCATGCAGGGTTTTTATGAATATCGTCAATGGTTTGAATATACAATATAACAAAAAATCTACTTTAGTCCGATTTCATTGTTGATAAATGTTGTTTGCATAATTTTGAAGAATGTCTGAATTAGCATTGCTATAAACATTTGTATATTTCAGAAATGTTTAACACTTGAACATTTCATTTATTTTGATATATGGAATTATTTTATGTTCTTTTGATTTTTTTAACGTGGCACAGAGGAAGGAGCGAACCAGGTGTGTCTAGGTGTGTATTTTCGGAAATGCATTGTTCTCTGTATGCTGACCAGTGTATGTAGTACAATATTATCTCGCTGAAGGCTAGAAAGGTATACTCACATAGGGCGATATTACATGGCGTTATGCACAAAATGCAAGTGTGCAGGTGTTTGTGGAAGACCAGGTGTTACTAGCTGTAGCGAATCCGTCGAGAGGAGACACTGTCGATAAACATATCACAACGAGCGATAATGGAACTGACATCCAAGAGTGAAGAACCATACACATATGGGTCCACCTTCTCTCTCTCTCTCTCTCCTCACTCCTGTTTGTTCACTCCAAAATTAGCTGGTAGCTTGTCTGCCCTTTACTAATTTCCATACCTGTTAGTGCACAAAGTTGCAGAAAATTTCTGGACTACCAGTGCCTTACACTTTGAAGTTAAGGAAAAATATGTTCAATGAACCTTCACTTAAGGTTTCTACACATGACTTCACATAATCCCTCATTTATTGCTAACTTTTGCAGAAGTGCTGATTTATGCTGTAAAGACTACCTCCCACATACGAAAGTGGCAACAGAAGGAGAAAGAAGACGTTAACATATTTAATGTTTTAATGTGAGCGTTCACAGTGAAATGGAAGCTTTCCTGCATATCGGGAATGGGAAGAAAAACATGACACGTTTTTGTTTTAACGTTATGAATCACGAATACGTCGTAATGGATGCATATTGTGCATATTGGACACTTCACTGTAGGCGGTACTTTAGGCGGACCTGATGTAAAACCGCCGCTGTTTGTTTTTGTAATTTACGTCCTCCATATCGGACGATGAATGAAATGGGTGAAATGATGCTCAAATGAACCCGGGGTCCATAGAGCTTAGAGTTAGCCGACATTCGTCTTTAAGGATAAGGGAAAACCCCGGAAAAAACCTTATCTTGGTAACTCACCCTGAGATTCGAACTCGGGACCTCTTGAACGTGAGGCAGACATGCTACCATCTACGCTACCGAGGCGGGCTATAAAACGGCCGCTACAGCTCTCTCTACAGTCTGATTTTTAAAAGAAGAAACGTGAAGGTCATCAAGCAAGGGACGTGAAGGGTAAGAAGGGAAGGTCGTTGTTATGGTAACGTAAACGAAGTTTGCCAAATTGTTATACTAGTGAATCACATACTCCTCAGGTCAGTTATCTCTAGTTGTATGCGGGAAACAGAATTTGCTTGAGTACTCAGTTGCGCTGAGTATTGTCACCCAGTTATCAGAAGGCACGACCAACTGAAGGCTGAGTGAGCGCTGGGAAGTATTCGTTCACGCCTACCCATTTATCTTGTAGCGCTAACGAAGGGTGGTTGGAAAAACATCACTAGCCATCTCTTTCCCCTTCCTTGGCGTCTGGAACCTTCGGGGTGATTCACTGAACCGCGAGACTTCCAGAAACAGCAATCTTACTATAAAAAGGGGTTGCAGTTGGCGAG
This sequence comes from Mantis religiosa, assembly GCA_030765055.1. Taxonomy (NCBI): domain Eukaryota; kingdom Metazoa; phylum Arthropoda; class Insecta; order Mantodea; family Mantidae; genus Mantis; species Mantis religiosa. Next base: position 45,996,570 of record CM060948.1, on the reverse strand, counting down.
AGAGTTGAGTTCTTGGCGAGCAGCCGGAGGAGCGCCGTGCTAGTGAACGGACTGGAAGACTGTGTACGTGTATCAGAGGAGTTGTACGTAATTGTGAGTGTAGAGTGGACCTGTGACAGACGAACTGGCGAATTGTAATTGTGTGCACTACGTAGTTCTATGTAATCGGCAAGTGTTCCAACTGTAATTCGGTGGAAATAAAGAACATTTTGAGGTTTTGCAATTGGACTTTTAATTTCATGAACCCACAAAGTCACAGTATTATTAGCCTACTTTGTTAAAACACAATTAAATACGTTTTTATGGAAGTAAGACGTAGTGTCGGTAGGTTTAGAGGTGGACCGAGGAATCATGGCCCGAGGTAAAGATCAGCTTACGGTCGGGGTGTTACACTGCATAGTCAAGCTAGAGAATTTGTCTGTTCTCTTTGAGAATTCTTCCAACAGGAAGACGAGAGTTTGCTCTTTATCAATGAAGAGCTTATTCCTTTTATCCAAAAGCGACAGATGTCAGTAGATATGCTTGTACATAAAAGAATTCCTCTGGGTCAAAATTCCGGCATATCGGCGGCGTTGATATGGACATGTGAATTAACAAAGTCGTTAATAATAGTATATTGCGATACTAATGTGCAAACACCTAGTACGGAACAAGGAAAGGTTTGAAAAAACGAGCTGCTTCCACCGAGTTTTTTCATTTCTCGAGATTCCATTATGTTCTCACCACATGTGTGTTGCATATCATTTTATGCACTATGTGTATTTATATCAATCTGAATTTTAGTAGTTAGGATATTAACTAAAATATTAATAAATAAAATTAAAGATAAATTTTAATTTTTGAACCTGCATCGCCTATATGCGTTTCTATGGAAAAATACTTAGCGCACTAGTGCGGGAATGTCAACTTAAAATGCATGAAAACAATAACGCTAAATTGGAATACTTATTTAAAAGAACTCACATGTGAAGACGCTACAACTCAGTGAATGTGTGAGCAACTTTTTTTGTTTTTAAAGTGGGCTAATACAGATTAACTGTGCATTTTTGTTTGAGATGAGATATCTCGAACCTTTGTTTATATTTCGAGTGTTGGGAGGATAAAGAAAGGGGATCTGCTGTGATTTAAAAATCACGCTGTAGTTGAAAGCTGGAAATAGATATACGTACAACTGGAAGGAATTCTAGCATATATGAGTACTATCCGAGAAATTCTCATACCAGCAGATGCATTGGTTCTTCCAGTGAAAAAGCAATCTGTAATTGGTTTATATGCAACTACAAGGTTGATCTGCCTCAAAACAAACCAACAATAATATCTACCTACTGCAAAATCCAGCTGCATAAATTAAAAAATTACAACAATTGACTTAAATGTACGCCATTAATAAAAGCATGAATGCTGGGTATGATATGAAGTATTGGAAATAATATATCATCCACAAGTGGAATACGTTTATTCAAATTTTACGTTGGATCTCCCGTGTAATATTCGAAGCAGGTGTAAGATATCATTAGTTAGATAAAAGCAAATGAAATCACAATGCGCAAAATCGACCTACGACTGTGTGATCGATATGATTATCGACAGTGATTCCCGTACTCGTTACCGGACTATTGTTAACCAAATTCTTGTACAAATTCTTAATTCTAGTTCTCGTTTTTATTTTGGTTATGATTCCCGACTTATTTAAATCCAGCCTTAAGTATAAGATTAGAAATAAAAAATAAAACTCATTTTAGATGGCATTTAGCAGCCTTGCCTATATTCACTGGTACTTATAAACTTTCAAGTTTTGTCCAGCTTTGTCAAATATTGCAAATTTGTAGAGGTAAAGGGGTTTAAAGTATTAGTACTGTCTACCCAGGACAAGAAGGCAAGCTAGAGGAATGTGTAACGTAATCACTTTTGCGGTCCGCACGGTATTACAGCTAAGCTTCCGACTGATACCGAAATTAAAGGATTGCCATAAGTAATGTATCATGATGGATTTCAAAGGAATGTTGGTTCTTTGTTACAACGTTGCAGGTGCAGTTGAGTCGAATAGCAGTTGGGATTGAAGAGTTGATTGAACAAAAGAAACGTAAGAAACAGTGTCCTTAGCAGAGCTCTAAAGGGTAACACTTGACTTTGTTTGAATAGGGTATTCTTCGGACCCTTAATAATGGCATGACAAAATAGTCACAAAGGGAATCTTTGGTTGAATAAAGGGCTTCGAGAAAGTGAAAGTTACACACACCCATGTGCAGCTGAGGAGGACATTCAGTTGGTGCCGTGAAGCCGATTACGGCAGTCCTCTTCTTCTGTCTAGGTCGAGGGCAAAACAGAAGCGATGAGAGAAGATATTTGTCGCTTCATATAGACGTGTAGAACGAATTAAGTTTTATCGAGTAATAAGCATTTAACATATGGTAACTCTAAACAGTGATATTGGTAACCCTTGGTCGGCAACTTCCAGTTTAATGTAATGATGAAAGAAGCAATCATTAAACCAGTTTGAAACGGGAATTCCAGTGTCATTAAAACCATCCTTCTCATACATATCCACGCATACCCTGAGAGAAATTCCATTGCTCTACCCTGAGCTAAACAGTATTTGCTTCAAACTGTCCCGTTAAAGGGGAACTCTTTGCTCGCCAACCTTGCTGCAATGGTGGCGTGTAATAGGCCATCTCTTTCATCACTCACTCTCCTGAACTGGAACGCTAATGGCATACGCACTAAACGTGCCTCCTTCGCTGCCTTTCTCAGCTTGCACAGTATAGATGCTGCCTGTATCACCGAGACTCATCTTCTCCCGAATGAGCGTTTCTCCGATCCAGGCTACAGGATTTATAGATTTGATCGGAATGCACCTTCCGCCTCTGGGGGAGTAGCTGTGCTAGTTAAACGTTCTCTGACTCATCATGAAATATTCCTACCTGTGATTCCCCGTTTTGAGGTAGTGGGCGTTAAACTCTCTCTTCGCGATAGCAACGATCTCGTTCTAATGAGTGCTTACAAGCCCCCAAATAGTAAGCTTAATACTCACTATTTCTCTTTCCTTTTCCCAGCAGAAAGCTGCACTCTCTTGCTAGGGGATTTGAACTCGAAACACACTTCTTGGGGCTGTAGAGTCACAAACCCGAATGGACGGCGTCTGTTTGACACTATTAATGCCACTGGTCTTCACATACTGGCTCCCACAGAACCGACTTACTATTCTGGCAACCCACAGGTAGCTCCTGACATTTTGGACATTGGGGTACATCGCAATATACGATTACCTGCATCGATTTCTGCACTGCCAGCGCTCGATTCCGATCACTGTCCAGTGTTGGTCACATTTAACCTCACTCCTGATATTTTGCCACAAATCCCGCGACTCATCGATGGTTTTGTCAAGTGGGACATCTTTCGCACACACCTGGATGCTGCACTCCACACATCTTATCAACTGGGTACAGCGGATGCCATAGACACTGCCGTTCACCATTTTACCTCTGCGCTCTCTTCCAGTGTACGATCCTCTACTATCCGCAGTCCTCAACTTCGCCATTTCCCCTCCTTGCCTATCCATATTACTCAACTCATCCAAGAGAAACATCGCATCCGTCGATTGTGGCAACGTCAGCGTCTACCCTGGCTGCGCCAAAGATTAAATAGTCTCATTCGACAAGTACGGGCCGCACTAGAGCAACACCGATTTCAGGAGTACCAGCGACAATTAGCCACTATCCGTCCCGGAGATCATACCTTATGGAACATCACTAAGAGGATTCTCCGAGAGCCGACAGTGATTCCACCTCTTCAGGTTGATGGGACCCTTTTGAGTGACTCTGCTGCCAAGTGTGACGCTCTAGCTACTCACTACGAGCGTACATTCACACCTAACACCTGTCTTGACTCTAATATTCCCTCTTCCGTGGACAGGGAACTCTTTGAGTACCAACTTCGTCCTACAGCGCACAACAGAATTTCGTTCACTACTCCACGTGAATTGTCCCGCTTTATCCATCGTCTTCCCGTTAAAAAGTCTCCCGGTCATGACCTTATCCTTAACGTTGTGCTGAAGAATTTGACAAACAAAGCCCTAGCTTATTTATCATCAATCTTCAATGCTGCTCTGCGCATTGGTCATTTTCCATCTACATGGAAACATGCGGAAATTATAGTCTTCCACAAGCCCAACAAGCCAAAAAATCTTCCCTCAAGTTACAGACCAATCAGCTTATTACCTACACTTTCTAAGCTTTTTGAAAAGATTATTCATCAACGTATTTCTCATTTTTTGATCCATAATCAGATAATTCCGTCTTTTCAATTTGGCTTTCGCCCGAAGCATGCTACTACTCACCAATTGCTCAGAATCACGCAGTCTATTATTCAAGGTTTCGAAAACAGGCAATACACCGTAGCAGCATTCCTAGATATCGCCCAGGCATTCGACAAGGTGTGGCACAGTGGACTACTACTTAAAGCATATCGCATTGGTCTCCCTTATTATCTGATACAAATCATAGCAAGTTTTCTCACCAATAGAACCTTTGTGGTGCGCATTGCTGGTTTCACATCCACCCGACGGCCTATTTTAGCAGGTGTGCCTCAAGGTTCAGTACTTGCACCACTCCTCTTTAATATATTCACTTATGATCTTCCTGATATAGCTCCAGTTTGTACGGCGTTATACGCAGATGATACTGCTCTCTATTATTCTCACGCCAATATTCTTCATGCCATTCAGAAACTGCAAATTGCCCTAGATCAATTAGCTCATTGGTTCTCTCACTGGCGCATTTCCCTCAATACTAACAAGACAGAGGTTAAGATCTTCTCTTTACGACCTTATAGGGATCCTCCTTCACTACGGCTGCTGGGGGAACCGCTCTCATGGTTACCAAGCAATGTGCCAGTGAAATACCTTGGGGTGTTACTGGACACTCGACTTACTTGGAAAGCCCACATCTGTCGGTCTGTTACGCTTGTATTTGCCCGGCTGTCAAAACTGTACCCTCTACTCAACAGGCGCACTTCACTTGGTTATGAATCCTCCCTGCTTCTTTACACATCTCTAGTCCGTCCCATTTTTACCTATGCAGCTCCAGTCTGGGGTGGCACCAGTAAGACTAATCTCCGCCGACTGCAGGTACTACAAAACAGGGTGCTTCGTACAGTTACAAACGCTCCATGGTTCATCCGAAACCAGCAGCTTCATCATGAGTTTGGTCTTCTACCCGTTCACCAATACATCCGACGCCTGGCTCGTCCATTCTTTTACCATCTCCAGGAGGTCCCTGGAGCTGTTACCTACCGTCTCGGCTGTCGCACTCGCCAGCCAACTCGCCTGAAGCGCAGACTGCCCCAAGATCATCTCCTGAGTGACGTCTCCAGCACAGACGACTCAGACACGTGATTAATACCATCAGACTTTAAGTTCTCAATTTGTGTTACAGTTATCCTCCATATTTAGTTAGAGGAGTCGTTCATGGCTACCTCCATTGTTATGTGTCCTGTTCCTATGTATCTTATAACAAACATCTGTAAAGCATAATTGCTGATCGATGGATAAAATAAAATAAAAAAAAACAACCTTGCTGCTTCACGAGTATGACAAGTATGCTAGGATAGTCTAAAATAAGCAAGTGTTGTCACATAACTCACCAACACATAATACCTATTACTGCATTTACTGCAACCAGCATTAGATTTAGCAACATGGGTGCCTCATATGCACTCTCATACACTCATTCCTTACTGAACAGGTCCACTAACAGAGCAAGTTAACAATTCAAACCCCTCTCCAACTTAATTCGTTTCTTGCCTTCTTGTACTGGGTGGACAGTAAGGAAAGCATGTTAAAAATTTCCACCTAGTCACCAGCTTAATTGCACATATCTGTGTCCCGACTTGCCAAGAGGTGCAGTATTTCTTTTTAGTGTTCTAAAATAAGATAATGTGACTGTGGGTTCGTGAAATTAAAAGTCCAGGTTACAAACACTAAAAATTTGCTCTTTATTTCCCTAGAAACCTACTTTTATCAACCTTTACAGTCCAGAATTACGTCACATACACAATACAACTTGAAAGGCCATTGACCACAAACACAGCTGTTCACACACACACGAGTTCAATTACCAACTGACTCACTGTGGCAAGCGGCTCCCTTTTTATTGATTACTCACATTCCGGAAAGTTCTCAAACAATCAAGACGGCGCTGGAGAAAGAAGAAGTCTCTAGAAATCCGTCTCCTTCCCCCCCACGTTTCGGCGAGCTTTAATCTCCACACTGGACTGCCCGTATCCTTTGAACTAGTCACCCGCGCCGCCTCGAAACAACAATACGCTCGCAACAACAAGATGAGATATATTTTAAAACATCCAGGTTTTAATGACCGCATCAGTTGTTACTAAACACAACTTACGTTTAGCATGACCCAAACGTTGCACTTGTGTCACTTTTCACATAGGCATAACAAGACAACTGATCTGTCGAGTCGAATCACAACCAAACTGCTGAGTGCTAATTTACAATTGAACTGCTCTCGGCGCTCTCCACTGCATTCAACTGAGCTATACTCTTAACTGTTCCGAACTTAACTCTCTCCGGTGTACGGAATTCTACACCACCCTGTCTTGGCTGTAGTCAGCTCCTTATATAATCCCTGAATAGAAACCACACTTTATAGGAAAGAAGCCTACTTGATACTACCAAAACGAATATTTTGTCGGTGGAATACATAATCTCCCAAAGTTTTACAACACAAACTTATCGGTAGGAGCAATTTGCAATAGTCTAAACATAGAGGCAAACAGTTGAAAAAAAAAAAAGTTTTCTCAGTTTGCAACCTTAGTATGTTCTGGTCATTCACTTTTGTCATTTTTTCCCACCAAACCTGTTTCCCCTTCCATTAGTCATTTTTCTTGTTTTTACTGCTTTTCGTAACTGAACATGCACATTTGACTGAATGCCGGTTAAAATGTCAACCAAGTTGTGAGTGTTCTGGTGTGAAGCTTAAAACAAGCCGTTCACTTTGGCATGGAAAGATTCACAGCTGTTTGTTGTTCGATTTGTGGTAGCTGTGAAATGAGCGGTAAGAGCAGGGGGATAGCCACTGTCGCAGAACTCTAGCATTTTTGCTTCTCCTGGTCGTACAGCCATCAGTTCTTCGACTGAGCAGTCCTCTGGATTTAAAAGGGGAAATATAAATAAATGTTTTCAAAATTTACCCTTTCCTGAGTTAGATTTCTGTTTCATTGATGTACAAAAGGCTTGTACTTTACGCCACCAACTTTATCATAAATGAAAACGATACAATTTTACAACAACTAAAGATGAAAACATTATTGCCAACAGCTACTTCATGGTGTATAGTCACTCCTGGTAAAAATGGTATGTAAGCATGTCCAGACAACTTAACTTAGGTTTCAGTTACCTCATTTGGCAATAGAAAACATGCAGGTTTAATGTAACCATTATTTCCTGGTTCATGAATGGTAAGTAATTATGTATAAATATAAACAAAGAACGGTTAAAGTTTGTTGTAGCTTGATTTCACTATCATGTATTCGAAACTCGCTAAGGGTGAGTTGCCTGGATAAGGTTTTACCCAGAGCTTTCCCTTTTCCTGAAATACGAATGTTGGGCAACTCTAAGCTCTATGACCCTGGACTTATTTGAGCAACATTTCACCCATTTACACTTTACACCACAGTTGGTGATTAATATTTCTTGCAGTATGGCACGTGTATTTTGTCACATTGGGGAAATTAGGGTGAGAGCGAGTGCATGCACTTGTAACTGAGTGCCCCATTTACCATCGTTCAAATTCCTAAGTCACCTCGTTTTAATTTACTATGTAACATTAATTGACTTAATAGTGGTTAACTATAAAGCCCGGGTCTTAAAAGTACTTACATGTTGTGAGTCGCCATTTAGGTATATGTCCCATGTGTTTATGAGAACTCCTAAGTGATTTACCGGGAAAAACACGAGTCTGTTGGAGAATTTAATGTCATGTCGGCACGTTGGCCACAGTAGGTCAAGGGTTAGAGTGGCTGGACTGCTACCACAGATCCGTGGTTCAAATCCCTGCTATGGCATTGAAATTTTCAGTCTGACTCTATCTTTCCATACTGTCACATAAAATAGAAATATTTCAATTTGATCTCAATTCTTTTGCATCACCCACAGTTTCCTCACAATGTAACTTCATTAGAAACCAGAAAATTAGCAGAACATGTTCTAGGTATGAAAAATAAGTTAGTGTTACAATATGTACAAAGCTTTTATCCAAGTCTAAACAAGAAAATATGTCTAGTGCATAGTCTTATGTGTCCATTTTCTTATATTTCCTTTCTCTCTTCCCCTTAAACACTGTCTGTATTGCATGAAGGTATGCTTGAGGTCTTTCTATCATAACATTATTCATTGCTTCTAGATTGGGACCAGTCACTTTATAGCATCCAGTGTTTCTCTTTTTGCGAGTAACTGATGCTGTATCTTGGAAATACTTGATTCACCTACTGGTTTTTAAAGATATAGGTAAGGATACCAGCATTAACAGACATTTTAATTAAGCGTGAGAATGACAAAAAGTTTATATTGTATACTGATAAAACGTAAGACGTTTATGTTGCAAACAAAAGTATGTCAGTTTGACGTTACCTGGACACTTTTGACAACATTGCGCTCCGAGGAAGTTGTCTGAATGCTGCATAACGTTGCATAACCTCCTCTATGCAGCGGTTTAAATTATATTTATATATCGCACCAATTTTAATGCCGGTACAAAAGTAGCATTTAATCATGAAGACGCGGTGCTCTGTGTTCATATCCAGGAAGAGCTGGTTGTATTAGTTAATAGCACAAACACACTCAGAGCGTTGCAGTTTGATTACTGTTCCGCTGAAATTACCGTTTCTTCTCCGTATAGGGCACTACGATATTAAGACAGACGCACTAGTCAACAATGACGTCATTCTTGCTCAATCGGAGGGCGGGAAATAACGAATAAAATGAACACCGTGTATGTGCCACATCATATTATAAATGCCGTAATGTCTATCCGCGCTCTTGCGCCCGGCAGAGCCAACCTAAGAGAACTAAATTTACCGAATGAATTAAAAACTCTGGGACTCAATGTACTGCACAGAGATTGGTAAACAACTATGATGGATTTAGTTTGCCTGAACCCTATTTAGGAGATCATGGAAAGAACCTGTTAATGACAGGTCGCCAAAAATCTGTTCCCCGCATTTCCGGATTGAATTTCGATAATTCTGAATTGAGCATTAGTCTGCTGTTAAGCTAAAGTGCGTGAAGAGTTCCACTGCTTTGATAATAATGTAATTTCATATGGTGTATTAAAAATGTACAGTAATATATACATAACCTCCTACTCACAAAGCATTAATATTTTATTCAACAAAATAACTATAATGACTCAATAGTGAACAATAAACAGTTGGAAAGCTACCTAAGTAGTTTATTTAACATAGGGATAACTGATGTGCATTTACTTACGGAAATACATTATATTTGTAATGCGGCACGATTCGAAGTCTCATTTTATAGATTAGTATTTACATAAGAGCCTTATTTTCAGCAACCAAAGGACACTAAATTTAGTGTACACATTTTTATAGCTTTAAAAATGTATATTTCTTTGTATTGTATTTCAGAACATGGAGTAACATTGAGGATCTCCTCAGAAGAAATCTTGCACTTCGAGTTTGAATCGATATGAGGACAATATAGTAAGAACAAGGAAAGTCAACCTCGTTCAACTTTTCAAGTGAGTTAACTTTATGCATATGCCTGTTAGCTGAGGTCTTATTAACACTGTATTTCTCAGGAGTTAAATGTAGTTTTATACGATACAAGCAATAATATGTATGCAAGTTTCCAATCTACACACCTGTCCGTTGCTGAAAAATTAATGAAGGAGTATTGTTGCGCCACTCTGTGCATAAGAGAACAAGTTAAATGCTGATTCAGATGAATTTATTTCATGTAGAACCTTAAATTGTTCATTAAGCCTATGTAATTCAATTCAGCATTAATTTGTTCAATAATGTTGAATCATTTTCCGAATCTGGAACATGCAATTCATAAGCATTAAAGGAATTTATGGCAGTATTTATAAGTATTTCATATAATTCCTTCAACTTCAGAATGTTTAATTAGCTTTCTAGAATAACTTTAAATAACCCTTCTATATCTACCACAAAAATATCTTCGTGTCTATGTGGGAGTATGGAAATAAGTGCATTGGCCTATATTCGATAACCTACAGAAGTTCACCTGCATCTTTCTTTGAAGAATCTTGTAGATCTACACACTTCTTCATGTCCTGTTAGTCATTTTCCTTCTTTCCCAACGGGTACCTGTCATAGAAAACATGAACAGGAATAAAAATTCAATTATGTAAATTAAATTATAACTTTTCAGAGAGCAACAGAAATCACTCAGTTGAATTTAAGTTTACTCTTAAAATATTCAGATATTAACCCCATTCGTTTCTATCATTACTAATTATACTATATTGTCACCGATGGCATTGTTGTGCTTGCCGCGACAAGCGGGAGCGTGGGGCATGGGCAGCAGAGCTGGACGCTTGTCAAGAGAAAGAAAGAGACAGCGAGAGGCTCCGGAATTTTCTGTCTTTCTCTTTTCGCCGCGAATGTTCCCGAATAGAAACAATGACTGGAGGAATGAATACCAGCAAATGTTAGAAGCAGCAGTTGTGTGACGGTTATTGCGACAGTGGACATTTAAAGGGTACCACAGTGATTTCCTTCATTTGTTTACGTGCGGCGGAGCATTGATTTCGACCTTGAAGACAGCTGATTGTCAATTTGACGTCTTTTTACTGCAATAAAGGGTGTTTAAAATTTCTGCAAACCAGACTTTTGATTCTACGTAACCCTAGCAGTCACAATATTAACAGGGTTGCCACTATATTGTTATTCTAGCTTTTAGGTGCATTCCATATTGTAGGAAAGGGAGATAAACATTACTAATGTTGTTACACACCAAATACTCGTTACGTTTTAAGATATCTGTCTCGTGCTCCTTTGACTATAAGTATTTACCATTTTAACGTCATTTTCAGCATTTAACCCTTGGAAAATAATTAAATAGAATTTTTAAAACGCATTTAACACAATATTCAATGTCACACAATCAATGCTTTACCACTCATGTCTCATGCGACCCTTAAAACCTGTTAAACTGCATGGGTACAAGTAGTTAAATCCTACATTAATCTCTACTACCTGGAGTACCTGATTGTTTCAAAAAGAGGAGTTCATATATTTTGTTTTAATTGAAATTAAGGCTTTTGCAATTAGGTCTTCATTTGCAACAATGGATAAATTTTGCTATACATATATTATGATCATATTAAATCCTAAGAACTTTTGTATTTCAATCCTGAGCGTAGTTTCGTTTCGACATTTGTCCAAGCGCTAAAATATTCACTCTCTTCTGAGTTTCAGTATACAATTTCCTGTTCTCATCTAAAGGCCACAGCATATTTTGAAACAGGGGAAGGGATCTATGGTGGAAGACAAGCTTGTCAGGTTTCGCGTTGGAATTTTCCTCCGTATTCTAATTTGCGGTGTTCTTTTGTGCAGAATCATCCGCAAAGAACAGTTCAGAAAGAGAAAGGTCTCCAGTCGTCACCAAACATGCAGAATGAGTTCTGCTGTGCGTGGACAGATTGTTAGGAAGCCAATATGTTTGCTTCCTTCTGACTTTCAGAATGCAATATCTTGTTCTCATCTAAAAGCCACAGCATATTTTGAAACAGGTGAAGGAATCTATGATGAAAGACAAGCTTGCCAGATCTCTCGTTGGAATATTACTCTGTATTCAAATTTTCAGTGCTCATTTGTACACAATCATCCGCAAAGGGCAGTTCAGAAAGGAGAATGTCTCCAGTCGTCAGCAAACCTACATAATGAACTCTGCCGTGCGTTGACAGATTGTTAGGAAGCCAATATGTTCGCCTTCTTCTGACTTTGAGAAGGCAATAGCTTGTTCTCATCTAAAGGTCACGGTATATTTTGAAACAGGTGAAGGAATATATGATGAAACACAAGCTTGCCAGGTCTCTCATTGGAATATTACTCCGTATTCTAATTTGCAGTGTTCCTTTGTGCGGAATCATCCGCAAAGGGCAGTTCAGAAAGGGGAATGTCTCCAGTCGTCACCAAACCTACAGACTGAGCTCTGCTGTGCGTTTTCAGATCATTAGGAAGCCAATATATGTGCGTTCATCTGACTTTCAGAATGCAATATCTTGTTCTCATCTAAAAGCCACAGCATATTTTGAAACAGGTGAAGGAATCTATGATGAAAAACAAGCTTGCCAGATCTCTCGTTGGAATATTACTCTGTATTCAAATTTTCAGTGTTCTTTTGTACACAGTCATACGCAAAGGGCAGTTCAGAAAGGGAAAGGTCTCCAGCCGTCAGCAATCCTGCGGAATGAGCTCTGCTGCTCGTTGACAGATTGTTAGGAAGCCAATATGTTTGCTTCCTTCTGACTTTGAGAAGGCAATGTCCTGTTCTCATCTAAAGGTCACGGTATATTTTGAAACAGGTGAAGGAATATATGATGAAAGACAAGCTTGCCAGGTCTCTCATGGAATATTACTCCGTATTCTAATTTGCAGTGCTCCTTTTTTTGCAGAATCATCCACAAAGGGCAGTTCAGAAAGGGGAATGTCTCCAGTCGTCACCAAAAACAACAGAATGAACTCTGCTGTGCGTTGACAGATTATTAGGAAGCCAATATATTTGCGTTCATCTGACTTTCAGAAGGCAATGTCCTGTTCTCATCTAAAGGTCACGGTATATTATGAAACAGGTGAAGGAATGTATGTTGAAAACAAGCTTGCCAGGTCTCTTGTTTGTAGATTGCTCGGTATTCTAATTTTCGGTGCTCTATTGTGCAGAATCATCTGAAGAGGGCAGTTCAGAAAGGAGAAGGTTTGCAATCTTCACCAAAGCTGCAGAATGAGCTCTGCTGTTTGTTGACAGATTGCTAAGGAGATGAGTGCCATACGTGTACACATTCAAATTCACAAGTACAGTATATTCTTGTCTGTTAATTTAATCATGCTTCCATACAAACTCATCCAACTCATGAACACAGTCACCTGCATGGCGATGTAATAAGGATGGGAAAAGCTTAGATTTGTTGCTCATCCTGAAGCCACACTTTTGCTTTATTTCCCCGATTTGTTATAAAATTAATATTGTCAAAATCTCCTTCCATCGACCCACAATGTGCAATAATTAACTTTTAGCTCGTCTTTCTGTCAGATTAATTTCAAGCATTCGTCATAGCTATCTGTAGTAGACGTCAGAGAAAGGAATCCAACATCTATCGATATGGACTTGTCTATGTTAAAAAAGGTTGGAGTTACAGAGTTAAACTTAATTGCAGTTAAGATCCCTCAAACAAACTTGTAGAAGCGGAAGAGGATTATGGTGAGGTTCTTGCTACATATGGCACCACAGGCGTTGAACACTGATGATTCATTATATTAAATGATAATTATTAAATATACTTGGAAGAAAACTGCCCCACGTCTCCAGTCGAAAGTTTAGGATACCTCCCTGTATTTGCCAGTTATGAAAACTGATTAAACCCCAAGAAAAAGGGGGAGAGGAAGAAGAAACACCTTAAAGGAGGACGGTCACACGACTTCACTTCGATTATTTTTTGGCAAATTTTTTAAGATCACAAACAATACAGAATTGCAGTTAGTACATCCACATTCTTATTGTGTCATACAAACTTATTTTATTTTAAAGTAGGATATGATTGCAAATGAGTATGAAAAAGTTTACATTTTTATTTTTGCTGTATACGCTGTAGAATTTACAGTAAGCAACAATTGATTAATTTTTTATCAGTTCTTCTGGTTTTTACTTTTGTTTTTATATTGATTAACAGAGTTACGGTAAGTTATAAATATTAATTGTAATAAATCTTTTACTAGACCTTTTGGCACAAAAGCTGATTGAAACATCATTCTCCTAGCATTCGTGGCTGGGTTACAAGGATACAAAAACAAATTAGTGCTGCACAATTCGGATGCTCACTTCAGGATGGCAACTGCCATTAGTGTCTCAATCGCGGATACATTTCAATATTTTATCACAGTGAAGCGATTTGTTTGACATACTATTCAGTATGTCCAACACTAGCTACTCTATTTCCCACTATTATTACTATAAAAGCTGCAATTGAATATAACCTCAAAATTGCAGATATATTGTTAGTTTGCTTCTAGATTTGTTTATGTCTGACTAACAGGAGAAAAGTCAGTATGTAATATCTATGTAATGGAAGAACAACCACATCACCTTTGGACTTCTGCAATGTACTCTGATGTAAATGGTATTAGGGACGAGGCTGCTGTTGAATGACATGTATATCAGTGTCTAGCCCGACCTGTTATGGGAACACGGAACACGGTGTGTGTCTTACCTTCCGCTAGTTACCTCCACTTACCTCCTTGCCTCTTGGGGGGCGGGGGGGCGGCAATACCATTTTCTGTGAAGGCTGGTTGGGGAGAACTTCAAGATTTAGAGAGGAAAGTGCTATGTTTGGCGAACTTGACCTGACGACACTGCAGAGGGTCACTGGTCAACTTGGGAATTAGAGTTAGAAAACTGGCTCGAGCCCTTATGCCGACTAAAGGAGTATTGGTTTCTAGTTCGCATGAACGTGTGGTCCTGAAACTGTAAACGTACATTATTTATTTATTGTAAAGTGTAGTAAAAGGAACAATTTGATAGAAAATGGGCATGATGGTAATGATAAATTATTATTACTATTATTTTTATGGCCGCAAAATGGCTGAGTGGTTAGACCGCTTGGCTATCACCTAAGCGGCCCGGGTTCAATCCCAGGCGACTGTAAAGTGGGATTTATGGTGGACAACATGGCGCTAGGGTGGGTTTCCTCCGGATCCTCCGGTTTCTCCCACCAATCATTCAACCAATTGCTCCATCATTTATTTATCCCCGACGTTGAGTCCACCCCCCCCCTGATGTCATCTATCAGCTCAATATGGTTCGTCTCACTCGCTCTGAGGGAACCCAAGCGACTCCCAACACCAGCATTGGTGAGAAAGGGAGACTTAAAGGAATTATTATTATTATTATTATTATTATTATTATTATTATTATTATTATTATTATTATTATTATTATTATTATTATTATTATTATTATTATTATTATTATTATTATTATTATTATTATTATTATTATTATTATTATTATTATTATTATTATTATTATTATTATTATTATTATTATTATTATTATTATTATTATTATTATTATTATTATTATTATTATTATTATTATTATTATTATTATTATTATTATTATTATTATTATTATTATTATTATTATTATTATTATTATTATTATTATTATTATTATTATTATTATTATTATTATTATTATTATTATTATTATTATTATTATTATTATTATTATTATTATTATTATTATTATTATTATTATTATTATTATTATTATTATTATTATTATTATTATTATTATTATTATTATTATTATTATTATTATTATTATTATTATTATTATTATTATTATTATTATTATTATTATTATTATTATTATTATTATTATTATTATTATTATTATTATTATTATTATTATTATTATTATTATTATTATTATTATTATTATTATTATTATTATTATTATTATTATTATTATTATTATTATTATTATTATTATTATTATTATTATTATTATTATTATTATTATTATTATTATTATTATTATTATTATTATTATTATTATTATTATTATTATTATTATTATTATTATTATTATTATTATTATTATTATTATTATTATTATTATTATTATTATTATTATTATTATTATTATTATTATTATTATTATTATTATTATTATTATTATTATTATTATTATTATTATTATTATTATTATTATTATTATTATTATTATTATTATTATTATTATTATTATTATTATTATTATTATTATTATTATTATTATTATTATTATTATTATTATTATTATTATTATTATTATTATTATTATTATTATTGTTATTATTATTGTTATTGTTATTGTTATTGTTATTGTTATTGTTATTGTTATTCTTATTGTTATTGTTATTCTTATTGTTATTGTTATTGTTATTCTTATTGTTATTGTTATTGTTATTGTTATTGTTATTGTTATTGTTATTGTTATTGTTATTGTTATTGTTATTGTTATTGTTATTGTTATTGTTATTGTTATTGTTATTGTTATTGTTATTGTTATTGTTATTGTTATTGTTATTGTTATTATTATTGTTATTATTATTGTTATTATTATTGTTATTATTATTGTTATTATTATTGTTATTATTATTGTTATTATTATTGTTATTATTATTGTTATTATTATTGTTATTGTTATTGTTATTGTTATTGTTATTGTTATTGTTATTGTTATTGTTATTGTTATTGTTATTGTTATTGTTATTGTTATTGTTATTGTTATTGTTATTATTATTGTTATTATTATTGTTATTATTATTGTTATTATTATTGTTATTATTATTGTTATTATTATTGTTATTATTATTGTTATTATTATTGTTATTATTATTGTTATTATTATTGTTATTATTATTGTTATTATTATTGTTATTATTATTGTTATTATTATTGTTATTATTATTGTTATTATTGTTGTTATTATTGTTATTATTATTGTTATTATTATTGTTATTATTATTGTTATTATTATTGTTATTATTATTGTTATTATTATTGTTATTATTATTGTTATTATTATTGTTATTATTATTGTTATTATTATTGTTATTATTATTGTTATTATTATTGTTATTATTATTGTTATTATTATTGTTATTATTATTGTTATTATTATTGTTATTATTATTGTTATTATTATTGTTATTATTATTATTATTATTATTATTATTATTATTATTATTATTATTATTATTATTATTATTATTATTATTATTATTATTATTATTATTATTATTATTATTATTATTATTATTATTATTATTATTATTATTATTATTATTATTATTATTATTATTATTATTATTATTATTATTATTATTATTATTATTATTATTATTATTATTATTATTATTATTATTATTATTATTATTATTATTATTATTATTATTATTATTATTATTATTATTATTATTATTATTATTATTATTATTATTATTATTATCATCATCATCATCATCATCATCATCATCATCATCATTGGCCCGCCTCGGTAGCGTACACGGTAGCGTGTCTACCTCACGTTCAAGAGCTCCCGAGTTCGAATCTCGGTCAGGTTGACTTATCTGGATAGGGTTCTTTCCGGGGGTTTTCCTTATCCATAAAGACGAATATCGGGTAACTGTAAGCTTAATGGACTCCGGACACATATGAGCATCATTTCACCCACTTCATTCACTGTCCGATATGACTTAACGTTGGAGGACGTAAGATTACAGAAAATCATCCATCATCATCATCATCATCATCATCATCAAAGTAATATCACAGACATTGTCATGCACGGCACCCGTGATAAATAAGGGCGTATGTGTTATGATCTGCTCCGTGAGCAGTAGCCGTCTTGAACCGACGAGTTAGTTCTAATGTTTCATCCTCATAATAGAGCAAGTTGTGTAGGGTAAAAATATTCATTCTCTTAATAAAGTACGCCGCTTTTAAAGCCTGTATTTCAGTGGAACGAGGTCCTAGCACCATTGTAAACTCACCTCCTTTCCCTCTGGTCTCCCCCATTTTCTTGGCAGGCATTCACCACACGCATTCCATTCCAGCGCCCTCTAGCAGCAACACCAGCTAATGAGTTAAATTAAACACTATTTGAATACCATGAACCTAGTGTGTATATAGCCCTCACCCCAAAGCCTCCTACTCAACATGTTTTAGAATAAGCTCTTCACTTCTGGTGTTATAAACTGAGGTACTAAATCTTGTATATCGTAATAAACAGGCATGAATAAGGCTGGCTTACACTTTATGGTTGAAGGAATTTTTAGTCCCCAGGCTCCTATCTGCTTAAAGGCCTGTAAAATGAAATTTACCAAAATATTTTGTTGGCATGCTATTTCATTACGGAAATCTCAATCATGAAGAAAGCTCCTTTATCCTCTGAAGTTTTCTGAAGCAAACATAAAGCGCTGCGTTAACAAGAAGGGCGTGTTAAGCAGCTTTTTTTCTTTTTTTTTTTTTTCCTTTTTTCCTCAACGCATGTCTGCTCATGAATAAATTACATTAAAATACCGTTAGTTGCAGCGTATAATAAGGAATGTTTTTGCGTTACCGACTTACAGTCTCTAAAACTTCACGATTGCTGTTTGGCTACTTTTGTTCGCCGGATACAAAAATATAAATTATGTAGTACTTGCTTTTAAGCTTTATAAAAAATGAGTTACGTGCTTTAATATCGCTGAAATGGATCTTAATTTTTACTTAAGATGTTAATCTTTAACATGTTTTAATTCTGGGATTACGCAAAATCCTATGTATCAAAATAAAATCTAGGAAAAACTGAATCCCTGATTGTCACCGAATATGCAGCTATAACATTTTCATATTTTTAGAACAAAAAACAGTGCATAGAGCAAAGAGTTTCAGTTACACAGTAACACCTGATCTAGAGGCCGGAAGGGTACTAAACGGCACCACTTTGAAAAACTGAATCGTTCTCCCGGGGTAGAGCTAAGACGCCAGATTCTGGCTCCCGAATTTGCGGATTCAGACACGGTGGAGATTATTGGATTATTGGACGCCTTTTTTGGGCGTAAAAATCCACAGCACGGCTTTCTTATGAAGGGAAGTAAAGCTTGTGGTCCTTTAGAGTAGATTTACGGCACGTAAAAGAATCTAAATCCTAACAGAGGCCTAAGAGCAAAATTAAGTGATATTTCACGCTCAGCATGGAATTGCACCCTGAGAACCATAGCAGATAAAGAGCTCCATAAATAAAAAAGTTAAGATATACCACTTCTCGTCACATATAACTTGCACGAAAAATAAATTTAATGTAAGTCTTATTGATATATGTACATGCATATTGTCGCGGACCCACGGCAACGCGCACAAACAGTTAGTGCAAGGCAAGGATAAAGAGCCTGCAGATAAAGAAAGCGCGGAGAAAAAAGGCTTGCCGGCAAAGATAAAGTTAGACGTCTGGAACGTTCGTGTTTTTTCTAGTGACAGAACGTTCGATTTTTTTAGTGTTACAGAACAGTATGGAACGATTAATTGTCATGTATAGAAAGAAACCATGGCAGTTTATCGGACAGTCATAAACAGAGTGGTAAACGGAGTTGTAACCAACGTTGCTGTTGTCAACAGAGTGTACTGCAACCGTGAACGCTGGTCTGTTGTGCTCAACGTCCTTGGAAGATTGTAATTGTGTATGTGACGTAGTTCCGCTACTGTAAAGATTGTCCAAAGTGTATTTTTACGGAAAGAAAGAATATTTTGAATTTCTGCAACTTGGACTTTTAATTCTACGAACCCACAAAGTCACAATATGTTGAAGCAATTATTGGCGAACAAAGAGTTCTACGTTGGCGACAGTTTGATGCAAATGTAAATAATGGGTGTCGCACGTTCCACTTTCCGCTACAGTTTGATACAATAATGTTTAGCTCAGGGTAAAGCAATGAAGTTAATCTCAGGGTATGCGTGGATATGTATGATAAGGATAGTTTTAATGACACTGGAATGCGCGTTTCAAACTGGTTTATTAACTGCTTCTTTTTATAACAACATGGAACTTGAAGTTGCCGACCAAGGGTTACCAATATATCACTGTTTAGAGTTACTAAAGGCGGAGTGCTTATTACTCGATAATTCTTAATTAGTTACGTATAAACCGATAAATATCTTCTCTCATCACTTCTGGTCTGTCCTAGGCCAAAACAGAAGAAGAGGACTGCCCTAATCGGCTCCAATCTACGAACTGTCCTCCACAGTTGCGCGTGGATGTATAACTTTCACTTTCTGGAAGCCCCTTATTCAACCAAACATTCCCTTTTTGACTATTTTGTCATGCCATTATGAAGGTTCCAAAGAATACCCCATTCAACAAAGTCAAGTGCTATCCCTTAGAATTCTGTTTTTCCCGCGTCTTTTGTTACAGGACTCAACCAACTGCACCTGTTCGTGTCGCAACAAACATACAAGACTCATTTGAAATCCATTACGATTCTTTATACATTGCACCCCTTAATTTCGGTATCAATGTATAACTAATTTCTAATGACATGTTACTATTTTTGCGCCGCGCTTCTTACAAATTGTAATTTTGGCTTAGCAGGTCATCACAACAGCGGTCTGAACAATCGACCCCACATAAGCCTCAAATGGGCGTTCCCTCAGAGCGGGGGTTACCTCAGAGCGAGGGAGCCGAAGCATTTGACCTGAGATACCGGGGTTGATGGTTCGGCCCAACGCCTGGGTTGATATGGTGGAGCAAACAGAAGAACCCGAAGGAAACCCACACCGTGCCATGTGGCCCAACATAAATCCCATTTTGCGGACGCCTGGGCCACCTAGATGAGAGCCAAGCGGCCTAACCATTCAGCAATGGCGCTGCCAGCTGAATTATTTAGGAAATTTTTTATTATAAATCAGAAAAGTATTTATATGAGACAAACAACCAAATATTTTATTCCATTACCTCTCCATGTCATGGGACCAGTGTTTAAATGGCTGCCTAGTAGTGACAAAAGAATCATTTTATATTGGTACATTTCTGCATATTGTTTAATCCCTTTAAATTATTTCTTCAGTGAACATCTTGCACACGTGTATGCAGAGAGCACATAATACATATGTTCCTAGCTATTTTGCTCTGTTAGCAGGATTTCTCAACTCACTAAGCTTTTTTCGCAATCTTTCCTACTCCCATAATAAGATCTCGTTTTTAACTCTTTTATAATAAATACCAAGGGCATACTGAATTTCATGAGCACACATAGTTAAAATTTAAATTTCATAAATGTAAAAATAAATTATTGTAATGTCATAATCTACAGACTTTACACCATATAATTGTGTATTGTGGCGTGATTGGATTCGATTACGTGGTCTTAGACAACATTTCTGAAATGGTTTACCTCTATGTCTTGTTTCTACAGAGTGCTTTAATTGAATTCCTTGCTAAACAGAGATCTGCTGCTGAAATTTCCTTTAGATGTCAATGTGGTGTTGGAGGTATGTTGCCATCCTTTCATGGTAGGTATCCTCACACCCAACACAGTGCACAAGTTGCACTAATGAGATATTGGGTATCACATCTCTAAGACATATTTTAATGTTATTCTTGTCTCAGGACAGTTATTTTTGTACTCGATTTATCATCAGTCAACACATTCAAAGTCGGAGGTTATTTCTGCTGCTGATCCATTATGAATGGGTGTGTACCTCTTAAGAAAAGTGGGAGGAGTATGGACAGACACTAATGAAGAATACCATAACATTAGCATACAAACGTTAGCTTCGTGACCTATTTACATGACTGTCACAGTAGACAAAATATGTCCACTCGTAATTCTAAAACACCACAAGAATGCCCATAGAAACTAAAAGTTCATAAAATGCTTAATTTTTAGTCCATGTGCTGTTGTAGCAGGAAGTTGAGTGGGGGAAGAGTTGAAGAAATGCGCTGCTACAGAACAAAGGTAATCTCAGCTAATTCCACACAGCAATGATTCTGAATTAATGGGATTTTATCTGTAAAACTAGAAACATTAAATGATCAATTATTATGATGTTATAAATAACAATATATCCTTATTTTCACAGCATTGAAAAGGATAGCGATACAAAGGATTCCTACACCAACTGTTCCCTATGATTTCCTGCACCTCATAAAATATTGCATACTATGATTTACAGGAAAAGACATGCTTAGGATAAAGGACAGTCATACTTCAATTAATTGAAAACATTTATTAGTGATTAATTGCAGTTTTTATTTTTGTGAATAATAAGGATACAATAACAATCATGTACAGCTACAGCTCTGATGCGGCCTGGGCTACCTGTTTTCCAGCTTCACGCCCACATAGAGCGACAAATGTGGGCGATTTTTCGGCCGATACGGGGAAGTGATGGTGCATCAGAAATTCCTTAAAGTGAATGTTGTCAAAATTTCTTCTCAGTTGCCTCACCATACTAAGTGTACACCGGGCGTATACTTGGAACTTAAAATCCACTCCCGGATAATTTCTGTCGCCCGTAACCATATGCCCACGCTCCAGATAAATGCGCCGTGTCTCAGACACATTCTACACTCGTTGATAAGAAACTTCATCCATATTAATCTAGCAGCATTTTGTGCCTAGATTTTAAATCGGAACACGCTATTCAGATATCGGGGGTAATCTTGTCTGTGGCTGTAGCAATAACTTGCTATTCCAGTTGTTTAAGGTGTTAATTGGTGCATCTTGGAACATCTACTAAAAAGAAATATTAATAACAATTTTGTTACATATTGCTTTATTTGGAACTTAATCCATTACATTTGCTAACTCATTTAACAGGAATTGGTCATAAATCACAAATCACAATACAACATGTGAACATGGGGAAACAAATAGGCAAATATACAAATAAACAATAAACATATTTAATTTACACTGTGAGCTTTAAAATATCTCTGGACTTCCAGTATAAATTACACATATCACCCTGTTTCTGGAGATCTTCGTTTAAGCCTGGGCACACCAGAAGGTGGGAGGAATTCATAACACCAGCTCTGCAGATGGGGCATTCACTTGTAATATACCTATCCCAATTAGGTGCTCATTCAAGCAATCATGTCCAGTTGTTAACCTGACTATTGGCTACTGCTTCTTTCCTTGGTTTGTTATTGTATACTTTCCAGATGCCTTGAATGTTTTTGCATGTTTTTTCCAGCTGCTTTTTCTTTGGAGTTGTGCTTCTTTGTACTACTTTCTTAAGTGTATTTGTTGGGAGCGGTATTTGTCCGTACTGTAGTTTTGTTCCTTTTTTGGCAAGATAATCTGCTGTTTCATTGCCAATAATACCTTCATAAGAGGGCATCCATTGAAGAACTATCAATTTGTTCCTTGTCATTAGAGATTTTTTATTTGTTTTATTTTAGGTATTATTTCTGTTTCATGTGGGTGATTGGTTGTAATAGCTTGGATAGCTGCTCTAGAGTCAACTAAAATTACTGCCATGGCAAAGAGGTTGCTCCGATAAGAGAGATTGGTTACTACTAGTTTGATGGCTAGTATTTACGCACCAAAGTTGCTGATTAGGTTTCAGGAAGGAGCGCATTAAGAGAACAATTATATTAGTACTGACTTTTTGGACAAAAATGACACAATGTGGGATTTCAGAATTATATCGTATAATTGTTCCATAGACGATAGTGGAAACCACTGCAACTACTTCGTTTGTGATAAAACGTAATTTCTAATCGTTTTAGGAAATTCATTCAATTTTGATGTGAGGAAAATGCCAAGAAAAGTGTTTGATATCTTCGGTTGTACCTAGTGCAGTGCTTTTAGAATTAATAATAAAATGATCTTAAATATATCCTGATCCAAGAAAAGTGTTTGACGTCTACGGTTGTAGTGCAGTGCTTTCAGAATTATTAATAAAATGATCTTAAATATATCCTGATACACAGGATACATTTTGATGTTCTAAATGGCCCATTACCAAAAACATTTTACTTATACAGGAACTATTTGCTCTAAATATTTTCAAGGCTAAGCTCTGAATGTCTGATAAAGTTGAAATGTTTGTGTCCTCCCTGTATCTGACAATTATTCTTCCGGATCTACAGAGGTAAACTCTGGGATATTTCACTAAGAGTATCCGTAGATACATGTGAAAATGGGCAACACCTTGTTAGATCATATGCTAAATTTATTGGAGGCTAATAGTGAACTATTTGAAGCTAGTTGTTGAATGAGTAGAGCCAGACTGAAGAATTCAATGCCATAGCCGGGAGATTTGAACCACGGATCTCCCGCTCTCCGTGCGGTTGCTCTAGCCAACTGAGCTACTGTGGCCAACAAGCCGACATGGCATTAAATGCTCCAACTGACTCATATGTTTCCTGGTGGACTACCAGGGGTTCTCAAATGCTATGAGACACGCACCTTTTGTGGCGACTTACTCTAACCTTAGCCTATACATGGCTAGTGTGGAAGAAATGATTATTTCCATCAATTTACCTGAATAACATAGTGGTTTAACTATGAAGTCTGGGACTTAAGTACTTACAGCATAGTAAATCGCCACAAAATGTGCGAGTCTCATAGCATATGAGAACCCCTGGTGGTCTATCGGGAAACATACGAGTCAGTTGGAGAATTTAATGTCCTATCGGCATGTTGGCCATAGTAGCTCAGTGGATCGGAGCAACCGCACGGAGAGCGGGAAATCCGTGGTTCAAATCCCGGCTATGCTGTAGGGAAGAACAGGATCCCCATAAACCTCCTGTAACATTGTATAGGCCTCAACTGAAGATTTGTTCAGATGAAAGCAGAATTTCAAAACAGCATATTGTTCCTAGCGTGTTACCTGCAGTGTAGCGGTAGGCGATACTGAACATGTCTGAAATTACCTGATTCTCACAGGCGGGAACCAGGAGTACCAACAATGAAACTACTACGGCGTATTTGTTACACATTAAGCTAACAGAATGTAGTATGTTTGAATTTTACTGCGAAGAATTATGACCGTAAAAAATTATGATCATTCTTTATTGAAAAGCCATCGTAACATTATGTAAATTGTAACATTATAAGATAATGTAATTTAAAGCATGTAATATCACTCCGGTAATAGGGCATGCTGATTAATTATATTAAAAATAGTAGCAAGTTACCATGAAGTATGTCACTATGTTTACAAACAGCTACAGCAGGCGGCACGGTGTCACATACCTGCGATTCCTTCGATAGCATGAGGAACGTGGCGTTGCTCCTGTCACTGCCTAATCCACACTAATTCTGGAACATTTCTTTAATATGGCTATACTTGCGGTAAAAATTATTAATATTTGTAGTCACAATGTTTGGTACCAAATATTTTGAATTATTGTCAATTTTAGAAGCATAGACTGGAGGTATAGTAGAAAATTCCACAATTTTTCACTCACAGTTGTATTAAAATCGGCTTGCATCACATGGTTTCGTAGGTTATCAAACTACCAATTTGCGCGTGAATGTTAAGTCGGACTATGTAAACTCCATTTTCTAAGCACTAATTACATTAAAACAAATTCTCTTTCTTTAAGATCTGAAAACAATTTCTTTTGAAGGAGTCTAACTGTTCTTCTGCCATAGCACATTACTGTCACTAAGAAAATTAAATTTTTAGCTTTTTATAATGAAGTTTCTGTAATATCTGAGAAGTAAGATGCGAGTTCTGGATTAGAAACAGCGATTCGATTTTTAAATGTTAATGAAGCTTCGTCTTTCATATCTACCTAAATAATAAAACGGAGAACAGTAAAAATAAAACTTAAGAGTCGGAGATGCATAGAATATGAATGAGCATCGAAGCGAAGGAAAAAAGTGTACTCCTTGAAATTTTGATTTTCTCAGGTTTTAGCCTTCAACTTACTTCTGATTAAGGTGTGGGTATAACACAGAAAGGAGCGTAACGCAGTGGATATTTGGGTAAAGATAAATCGTTGAATAACGTACTTATGTTCAATTTCTAACAGTGGTTACCTGGTTACACTTAATGACGTACAAGTCAAAAGATTTTTCTGTATGCAGTTGTTTGCACAGTAAAAGACGTTGTATTGAAATAGTCATGTAAGATGTGAAAATGATATATTAGATAAATAAACATATAGAACCGAGTGATTTGTTCCGCGGTAAAGCCTGATACGCGCATTAGAGAGGACCTGGCTTTGAATTCCGTTGCGCAGACTACCCTGACAATGGGAACTCTCTTGAGATGTCCTGTTTAGTAGGTAAATGCTGTGGCGATTCCTCTTCATCAAGAATTTCCTACCATTTCCTATTCAGTCAGTTTCAGGGCTGTAAAATCAAATGACAGCGGTTGGTATGTTGCGACCGGGCGGTGAATTACCTCTATACAAAAATGTATTGTTGCTGCTTGGTGAGACTGCGGAAGCATGGTCCTCTCTTGGGAGATGTCTCTCTAATATGGCTAGCGTAGGTCGAGATTATAATTATTACCATCTACGCTACAGAGGCGGGCTAGGTCGAGATTGCTGTTTTGGAATCCTACGGACCTCATTCTTGCTAAAGGGCATACCATTATCTAAATTTTGCTACCTTTGGAGTCTCCCCTTCACCCCTCTAGCATTCACGGGGGAAACTCCATCATCATCATCATCATCATCATCATCATCATCATCATCATCATCATCATCATCATCATCATCATCATCATCATCATCATCATCATCATCATCTACATCATCATCATCATCATCGCCCGTCTCGATAGCGTGGTGGTAGAGTGTGCCTCACGTTCAAGCGGTCCCAAGTTCGAATCTCGGTCAGGGTGAGCTACCAGGATAAGGTTTTTGTCCGGGGTTTTCCCTTATCCTGAAAGACGAATGTCGGGTAACTCTAAGCTCTATGGACCCTGGGCTCATTTGAACATCATTCCGCCTATTCCATTCATCGTTCGATATGACTTAACGTAGGAGAACGTAAAATTACACAAAAAAAAGATCATCGTCATCGTCATCATCATCACTATCATCATCATTACCATCATCATTTTATTATTATTATTATTATTATTATTATTATTATTATTATTATTATTATTATTATTATTATTATTATTATTATTATTATTATTATTATTATTATTATTATTATTATTATTATTATTATTATTATTATTATTATTATTATTATTATTATTATTATTATTATTATTATTATTATTATTATTATTATTATTATTATTATTATTATTATTATTATTATTATTATTATTATTATTATTATTATTATTATTATTATTATTATTATTATTATTATTATTATTATTATTATTATTATTATTATTATTATTATTATTATTATTATTATTATTATTATTATTATTATTATTATTATTATTATTATTATTATTATTATTATTATTATTATTATTATTATTATTATTATTATTATTATTATTATTATTATTATTATTATTATTATTATTATTATTATTATTATTATTATTATTATTATTATTATTATTATTATTATTATTATTATTATTATTATTATTATTATTATTATTATTATTATTATTATTATTATTATTATTATTATTATTATTATTATTATTATTATTATTATTATTATTATTATTATTATTATTATTATTATTATTATTATTATTATTATTATTATTATTATTATTATTATTATTATTATTATTATTATTATTATTATTATTATTATTATTATTATTATTATTATTATTATTATTATTATTATTATTATTATTATTATTATTATTATTATTATTATTATTATTATTATTATTATTATTATTATTATTATTATTATTATTATTATTATTATTATTATTATTATTATTATTATTATTATTATTATTATTATTATTATTATTATTATTATTATTATTATTATTATTATTATTATTATTATTATTATTATTATTATTATTATTATTATTATTATTATTATTATTATTTATTATATAACAGACCTACCTCGTTACATGTCAAACAGGCTTGCCATTCCGATTACCAGCCTCAAGCCTACGTAACACGGCAGATGTGGGCAATTATCGAACCAATAATTCGATCCAACTTCCCAGTTATTCTTAGAAATAATAGGTACCTATAGTGTTTCCTCATATACTCCCCTCCTATACTCCATACTCCTCCTATACTCCGAGTGCATTCCGTGGCCGTGAAACAGAGATCTACGCTCCAGCCTGTTGCCGCCTGGCGCAAGACCTGAACACTCCTAATGTACAGCACTTGCTGCTGAATAATCACGTCTGTAAATGAAGCAGTCCAAGACTTCGGGAGAACTTCAAGGAGCGAGCAAAACCCTTTAAATTACAACTTAACGCTGTGAATACTGTGTATATATCTGATCGCAACAGATGTTTCTCTTTTACTCGTCTTCTCACTTAGTTATTTGAATACGGTAACAAATCCAGCCAGATGGTCAATCCTTACTGAACATTCTCCAAGTTCTTAATCCTCATGTCAGGCAAATGCCGCAGAGCTACCTCAAACTTAGTGCTGAATGCTTTACCTTTAAATTTCCATTCCTAGTAATTATTTGTTTTCTTTATTCATCAGTTTCGAACTCCTGTAGTGTTCTGTATAGAAGAGACAGGTATTAAGCATAAAAATAAAGTTACGGTAACGTGGAAGCAATTTAACTTCGTGAAAAATTCTCCAAAAGAATTAGTATTATCGCATAGGTGAAGCATTGGTATTATTGGCACATATGTAACTGTCATTTTGGGGTTAAATTATGTAAACATTTTGTCTGTTAAGCCTTTGACTTAAACTTACCTAAGATGTATGCATATAATGAAATTATACTTTTTCATAGATGTTATAAGCACACACCACACACTGTCGTTTTGTGCATATTGTCATATTCCGTCAGCAAGTTTCTTTCAGTTGAAAGAACGATTATTGAGCACATAACTATCACATTTTTGTTTTGAGACCAGGAGAAATCTGCTGAAGGAGCTTGAGGAAGGTGTCAATGCAATGTTTGGAATGTTCTGAGCAATCCGGGATATCAGAGACAATAGAAGATATAACAGTGGTACATAGCAGGGATAGCAGAGAGGCCAGACAGTCATTGAGTGGTAAACGTGAAAGGACAAAACAACGTGCCCGTTGAATGTAACTGTTTGGTGTGAAGGAAATTTACGGAACCTTAAAGTACTTTTAATCTTTTTAGATGGCAATTGGCTGTAAAGAAATTAGGTAAAAGCCTTTAAGTCTTCTTTTCCACCTTAAGTAATTAGTATCTTGAAAAATCCTGTTATTTTAAATACGTGTTTCATTATAATATAGTTTTTCTCTCCTTGTGCACCTATTATATATTTTAAGTTATTGACTAAGAAATACCAAAATATACACAGTGTGGTGTCTACAAAAACATGAACAGTTCACATATGACATTGTTGAATAAACTATGTGGTGGTGGAGATAGACAATGTTGTCTCTTCCCTAATGTTAACAGTTTACTAAATATATTCTTAGTCCATAAAAATAGCCATAATGGATTACAAAATACAACTTTGGATCTGAAACTGTATTACTGACATTTCGATCAATATACAAAGTAATTTTATTTACTAACTGAGATAATTTGCATATTACTTTATTGCTTATTACAAACATATCAATATTAACAAAAAATGTGTTAGATGTTAGTTACGGTTTCAATTAGCAAATAATACATATCTGAAATAAATGGCAAGCAGTTTGCTATTATTGAAAGATGATTCATGTGTACCACTATGCTATCTTTAGTATATATCATTAAAATATTTAAGACACGTCACAACAGCCATTATTTTCGTATCTTACTTTGAATATGGTAGTAATAGCAGTGCATTAACTGTGGAAATTGGTATTACCATTACACGTATTTATATAATGAAGTAAAAGTAATCAATAAAGTCATTATAAAGAGGTTCTAGTTTTTGCTTGTATTCTATTGTCTAAAATAGCTTCGAAAACTCACTTCATATTGATTGATGTTAATCATTTAACTAAACTTACAGCTCACTCTGAGTGAATTTCAGCTGAGTGACAGTTCTAAACTGACGTGCTTGCAGTAAACTTAGGTTTATATAAAGGTTTTGTTGGATTTAATTCTAATATTCTGGATGAGTACCTCGTAAGTGTGATTCCTTTCTGTATAAAGCACTAGTTTCTTTAGAGACACGTTAATGGCAATATTATGCCATAATGGCACGTATATAGAAGTCAGTTTCTGGGGGAGGGATGGTCCAAAAATCTACGTTGAATTATTTACTTTTAATAAATAATTAATCAGGGATGTGTTATTTTCATGTTCGTAAAAGTAAAAACACGTGTAACATATTATATTCACATGACTTTCTCCACCCAAGCTTCTACAAATTGTTCTTAGAAAGGTTTGTTTTGTCTTGTTTCTTCGGATAAAGTCTGTATAAAGGCCTTGCATATTTTTTGTTCTTATACCTGGGATAAAGTGATATAAGCAGTAATCAGATATTTAAAAGGCGAACCACTTATTGATGCAATTGAAGTATTAGTTATTCTTGAATGAAAAAGGGAATAATAATTCATTTGGGGGGCGGTGCGTCCCCCTGAACCCCCACCCCCTTAAATAAGTCCCTGATGCCATTGAAAATCAAGTTATCACTAATTCTTCTTACGTTCAAAAAGCATTCAAAATGAAGCATATCGGCCCGGCTCTCATCGCTGAAAGTGGTCTGGCCCGATTCTAACTTCCAGGAAATTTTGCGCCTCGTGAAGTGTTTTGTGCCCTCCTAATGGTAATAATTTAAAAGTGGTTTACTTTCTGAAAGCCCAGGATACTTCCCTCCAGAATTTTTTCTTATACCTCAGGCGCTGCACGACAACTTTAATGTCGAGAAAACATGTTCTTGAGTTTTTCTTTGAGTAGGATAAGCCGTTTAGAAGTCTTTGGTTGTTTCCCATTTGCTTATTTTTTCCATTAAATTTGCCCATCTTCATAACATTATCAGTAATACAGCTTCAACTTGGGATAGCGGATATGTACGGAAGGAATGTATGAAGATTTGGAAACAAATATAGTAAAATATAACAAACTGATTGGATGAATTAAGAAATATTTTGGAAGAAATATGAGGACGGAAATAAAAGAGACTATATAATGTAGTATCTAAACCAGCCTTAAATTATGAGAGTGAAACCTGAACGTTGAGAAGTCAAAAATAAAAGACGGTTAGGAGCAGCACAAATGTACTTTATGTGCTATTTAGTGGGGAAGACTAGAAGAGATGGAATTAGAAACCAGAATATAAACACACAATTGGAAGTTGAAAATATAGTTGATGAAATATGTAACTACTAGAAGCAATGGAAAGAACATGTAATGAGAAGGCCACCCTGTAGTTTATCTAGGCTAGCAATGTATTATAAACCTAAGGGAACAAGAGACATACAACGACGATGAAGACGATGGAGTGACCAATACAACTGACAGGGAATTAACCTCGGAACAGGTCATTGGCCTAAACTTAGGTAAGAAGAAGACAACTTTAACCATTAACTGTTGAAGTGATATTTTGTAACGCAACTGGTGAGGTTGGGTTAGGGATATCCAGTAATTTCCACGACTCTTGTACTTCACTGGTGAAAGGGGAATTGCAAAATCTCAGCTGACATTTCAATATTAACCTTTATTGATGCCACTGAACAACTTTTGACACAGAAAATAAATTACATTTAACAGAACTTGCAAATTTGAGAACATATGCAAACCAATTACGAGGACTGTTCAATAAAGAATGATCACATTTTTTTGTCAACGTACCTTTACTCATCCTCATAATTTTGATGGTCTTTCCCAAAATAATCTCCCCTGAACGCGATACACTTATCCCAGCGTTTCTGCCAGTCTTCAAAGACATGCTGGAAACCATTTTTGAGAGATCCTTCTAAATCGCCTCCTCAGCCTTCACCACTGCTTCTGATTATGAATAATGCCTCCCACGAAGGCGTTTCTTCAAGTTAGGGGGTAGAAATAAGTCACATGAGACTAAATCCGGACTATAGGAAGGGTGAGGGATGCACTTCACGTTGATTTTTGCAAGATATTCAGCAACACTTTGGCAATATGCGGCCGAGCATTATCGTGGTGCAACATCCAGCCTGCTTCATGAAAATGTGGTCTTTTGCGCCTGATATGGGCTTGCAATGTTTCCAGGACATCCCTGAAGTATTGTTCAGTTACTGATATGTGTGCAGGTACAACATGCTGATAAACCATTCCATGAATATCAAAAAATGAGATGGCCATAACTTTCCCCGCAGAAACAACCACTTTTGATTTTTTGGGGGGTTGGTGATGAAGGAGATTTCAACACTGAGGTTTGCTGTTTGCTCTCAGGATCAAAATGATGTAGCCAAGTTTCATCAGCAGTAATTACGTTTGAAAGAGACTCCGGATCTTCCTCTAACATCGACTTTAACTGCGTGTTACATACATTGCAGCGGTAGGCGATACTGAGCATGCCTGAATTTTCCTGATTCTCACAGGCGGGAATTAGGAGTACCAACAATGAAACGACTATGGCGTGTTTGTTTCACTTTAAGCTAACAGAATATAATAAGATTGAATTTTAGTGCGCAAAATTATATCCGTAAAAAAATTATCATTCTTAATTGAACAGTCCCCGTAAAAGAATTTCTACATGTTACATAATCCATATGTTGGCTAATTTTATATAAGCAATAAACCAAATTCTAACATCACGTTATAGATGAACGATGGACGTTTAGAAAAAAAAAAACACATTTTGATTTGACAATATATTGCACACATACAAATTGGCAAGCCACTACTCTATGCCATCACGGTATACAGGAATTGTGCAGCCTCCATAAATTGGTATCTTGCAGCTGTTGCAGATCATTTTTGGTTTTCTGTCAGAGCCTGGTGAACATTTCTTGCTCCTTACTTGGTTGCCTAAGTCCTCTCTGACTTCATATGGAACTGGCATCTGGAGAATTCGGCACTTGAGGCCCTACAAGCTCTTTGGCAAGCCGTCTGATGTATCCCAAACTAGTTTGCTCAGGATTCTCGGGGAATACACAGTAGATAACATAAGCATTCACCAGGCTAATATTCATGAGAGTGAAAAATATGGCTAATGGTCATCGCCTTGTGCACCGATTTGCTGAGTATACTGTGCACTTATCATCTAATGCATCGATCCCAGCTTTTGTATTGTTGTAAAAACCAATTATCTCTGGTTTGTGGGTTTCTGGATCGGTTGACTGGGTGTGGTGCATTGAGGATACAAGTAGAACAGCTTTGCCTTTCTTTGGTACGTACTGGTATGACAATGGATATGCATAATTTTTAACAATAAAGAATAACGTAAAAACTCACCACTTTGATGACAACTGCATCAGGGGTTATTAGATTAGACAGATGTTATACGTCACACTAACTATAAAATGGAAAACAAGAATATTGCCAGAAAGTTACCCAACTGGTGAGGTTGGGTTAGGAATACCCAGAATTTATAGCAATCTCTAATAAGATCAAAGAACTCACTGCTCTGTTGACCACTGCACTTCCAGTCAGCTCGGGACGAACTGATTTAAGCTTTATGAACGGACAGAAACCTAATCACAACCCTGTGATAGCAGTGGCGCATCTAAGTTTTAGCTGGGTATCTGACACCCAACCTCAACATTTACGGGTTAACTTCAACTTTCTTGATGATTGTGGAATTGCAGGCACCAATGTTTGAGTTCTCTGTACCTTTGCAACACAACCTGTTATGATCTGTTTATATTGTGTCATGAACTTACACTCCGAGATTTAGAGAGTGGCTTTATGCCAATTTACACCAATTAAACAGGTATTCAAACAATGTTTGAAGTGAGAAATGGAAAAATTAGTGTCGCGTTATGTTTCTAAGTATGCTTCCTTATATTTGTCACAAATCCGATATGCAAATAAATAAACCTGCTTTTGTTACAAAACTATGTGCATTTATACTAATTTCCGCTACTGTATATCATGCACGTTATCGAGACAGAAACACCCGCTGATTAGCTGGTGTAAAGATTTACATGCATTTGTCACTACCAATACATTGCCAGTGATATCTGTTTCAGGATACTGCCAGTGATTTGTGTAACAATGTATATTTGCAACCTGTAGCGGTTAACGTATAACTGCGATTAGGAATGACAAGTTTTGTTTCGACGAAGAGTTGATAAGTGCGCTATGTTTAATGTGCAGCATCCTTTGGCTATTGAGCTGTGAATTTATCTATCGCATTACACATCCTTGGTTTCATACAGCGCTACCCGGCCAAGCTTGGGGGAATGTGTCAGCAAATGGCCATTAAGTCACAATTTGGCAGCATTCTCCGGAAGAGACATGGCACAGCAAAACACAAATGTAGTTAAGTTACTCACATAATGGCTCTCCAACACCACGGTTCTTGGTTCTCGTGATTTACGAGCAGAACGATGCTGTTAATGGAGCCCAACGCATTACTGTACCACGTTTAATGTCGGATACGTACGTCGTATGAATTGCGTTTTAAAAAAATTAAAATAAGAGGCGCTATTATACTTGCGTCACAACACCACACTTTGTCATTGGGACTTTTCATTACAGTATTCAGCCTTTTTCAGTGACTGCTTCTTCAGAAATCAAATGTAGCATACTTAAAATCACATATGAAGCAAAATGTTAGGATTTTAATGTCTACCTCAGGATAGAATTGAACACTCCATCTTCCATTCAAAAAGGGTTTAACACTACAGTCATGCAATCCATTCTTAAGATCATTGGTCATTCAGGATAGGTACCTAAGTCCTGCGGAAGCGACACCTTTAGTGTTTACAAAGCAGTAAGCTATGATGTGCAAACGTAAATAGTCTGAGTTCCCTATCCGACTAATGGTACAGTCGCGCTGCTCGAATGGTTACCATGGATTTATCTTTGTTAACAGAAACCTCTCAGATAACGCGCTGATTATTATTGTAAGAGTGAGGGGAACTGACGCGCCTCCCGTTCGTGTGCTAAGAACCAATGAACGCATAACTTCAGCCAGTGGAGTTCGCAGGAATCACAAATGACAGATATATGTTCACTCCACGTGGAGTATAGAATAGCAACGCAAAGAAGGCCCCTGTAAGGAATGTGCTGTGGGACAAGGACAGGGAATGTGTGTGTCAGAGCACGCCTACTACACAAGGAGCAGACCGTTAAAAAGCATGCGCCCTATTCACTCTGTACATTAAAACCGAGAAGATACATTCACAAAAGTAGAAGCCATCAGAATGTTTTTGAATGGTCTGTAACTGTACTGACAGGGGGTGCCATAAACCTGTCCAGGGAGGGTGTGAGAACCTTCGCCTACCCCTCTGCGTCTCGTCCCTCGGAGACTTACTCTCCTGTGGAGGAGTATAATCAGTGCGTTATCTGAGAGGTATCTATTACCAAAGATTATTCCATAGTACAGTCCTGCTTCTGGAACGGTTACCATGGATTTATCTTTGGTAATAGATACCTCTCAGATAACGCACTAATTACTCCACGTGGAGTGAACATATATCTGTCATTTGTGATTACTGCGAACTCCATTGGCTGAAGTGACGCGTTCATTGGTGCTTAGCACACGACTGGGAGGCCCGTCAGTAACCCTCTTACTCTTACAAGAATAACCAGTGCGTTATCTGAGAGGTTTCTATTAATAAGGCTAAATCCATGGACTATAACCTATAGTCCCAGCAGCGGGACTATAACCGTTCGAGTAGCACGACTATACTAGCTAGGCTTTAGAAGTTACGTCACGATCTAGGGGCAACACAATTGCCCTCCATGGCAATTGCACTACATGACAAAATTCCGTAAAACTACCGAGAGTGAAATGTGATTTAGTTCCATCACATATGGTGATACCACCGTGATGTGTACTAGTAGAGTAGAATCGAGGAGATTGGATTTTAATCAGGTGAATTACGAAAGAAATAATAATAAAAATTATGTTTAGCGTTCCTGAGTACGATCTTGAGAACGACAGTGAATTTCTTTGTACAAAATAATTTCCCTCGTATATGTTTGCGTGTGCGTGCGTGTGTGTGTGCGCGCGCGTGCAACATATCAGAATTTATATTCTTTTATATGCCCTACAGACAATAATTATCCAACCTTAGCATAACTATGATGACGTAACCATTCTGTGCAATGGTTCTGTATTAATGCCGTCTGTAACAAAACGTACGAAACCTAACTGGTTTAAAAAAAAACTGAAAAAGACTTAGCAGAATTAAAAATCATAGAAAATTCATTACTTGACGGGACAGCGAAGTACTAACTAAAGTGATAATATAAGGTTCTAAGATAAATCAACATTAAAATCCAAACCCTTTATTTCGGCAGAAGAAAGGAGAAAAAGATCAGATAGGATGAAGAAATACTGGGAACTAAGAAAAGAACAACACATAGGGAAATATATCGAAATTTAACTGTATTGGAACACCACAGTGAAGCGAAATAATTACTAAATTATAGATGAGTCGTATTTATTACACATCAGCTCCACTTACGTACCTAAGTTTCGCGAACCATCGTCCGCATCATTGGCTCTAATGCGACTAAAGCTTGATCCAGTGGTGTGGGTAGTTCTGGAGTTGCTGCTGCGATCTGTTGATTTTGTGATGAATTTAAATGTGGGGTTATCTTCTGGCGGGATTTCAAAATACATTAGTTGGTTTTTATGTTTTTCTATGTATATTCTCTCCCGTATGACGAGTTCACTGTGTTTTTTGTACGTATTTTAGTAATTTGCTGCTATCTTCAATTTTATGATTTTCTGACCAGAAATGAGCTGCTATTGCTATTGATATTTTAGGCACTTAAGATACAAGTGAGACCCGCGAAGACATAGCCTCAGAAAATATGTCATAGCTCACCACTGTAGCAATCAGCAGCATATTCATCAACAATATACCAAAGCCTTATGTTCTTTATAGTTGAATAAGATGTGTAAGTAAAACTATGAATTTTCCAAAATCTCACACAGTTTTCGCATACTGTAAGATCTGCTTAATTTGAAATGGGGCAATGACTCAATGTGGTTAGTAACATGCTTTCGTATAGTCAACTTCAAATAGAGACCTGAATACTTATTTTGGCACGCAAAATAAAACTCATTCAAATAAATAGATGCTTTCTCTTTTGAATAGCATTTCACGTACACAAAAAGGGAACAAATACTGACGCGGTTTCACACCCCGCCTTTCCGCTTTATCCACAATTGCTGCATGCTCCTCTGCGTGCTATTGGAGGTCGGGTTAATTAGATTTGTGCATTCGTTAACCATGGGGATAATATATAATGGCAGCAAATTAGCAAATTGCACAAAAATGAGGAGGACGAGCTCAATTGTGATTGGATTACTCCCAAGTCACGTTGCGTTTCCCAGTTAACGAAAGTACAATTTTTAAATGCATTTCTGTAATTTCCAGCTTTGTATGCTCCATCACTCGTGGTACAGTTCTCTGCAGCCCACATTATCACACTGTAATCTCTGTGATAAACTTCAATCCAATATAAAGTTTTCAGTATTTACATCGTGATGTCACTTTAAGTCCTGTTTCCATTAACTTCTCTGAAGGCAAAAAAAAATTCTGGTAATTTATAATTGGAGTAGTCTAACTAATGCAGTGCTCTAAAGAAGTTCGAAGTCGCATTTTTAAAATTACTGTGCGTGAGTATGTATTTTTAAGTCTTGAAAAAAAATCTACGTAACAAAGCCTTCTAAGGATATTGTTTTGAAATTATGCTCTTTACTATAAAGAATTTGTTAGAGGAAATTTGTTGCTACTATCACGTTGTCGACATAAAGCAGAAGCTACTTTTGTATTAGCTTAATTGCAGTGCCTCCAGTCGGGTGGTCAGCAACTAACATGTAAAATTTCAGGCGGCAAATGGAAATATTTATTTATTTTTATTTTAGTATCATGCTATATCACCTATACATAGGATCCAAAAGGCTGGCCCTCATAGTCTTGGCCGTTAGAGTTTATGTCTCTAGCGTTGCGCCGCATAGAGGGCCGCGGGTTCGAGTGCCGCCTTGGGCATGGATGTTTATAATGTGTAAAACTACAGAAAACTGACAGTAAAATAAACGGAAACGATAAACAACGGTTACAAAGAAAGAAATTGTTACTAATATATATAGATAAGTAAATATGATATGAAGATCTATAGTAACCTAACCTAAATGATGATGGAGTAAACGCGACAGCAAATATTCCAACTCTAGCCCACAATACAACTATAGCAGGGGCTGGCCCCATAGTTCAGTCCGTAGGTCTGCCGTGTTAGGGGTCCCGGGTTAGATTCCCTGCAGAGGGGGTGGGGATTTTTCTTCAACCAGGATCATTTCTCATCTTCCCTAGAGTATGGTACGAATGTGTGCGTGATCTAATGATTAAAACCCAACGAATACGAGTTAACACCTTCGATATGTTCCAAAGGAAAACGACCGCCGATATGACCATTGGCGTTAAATGAAAAAAAAAAAACGATATCAGTTAAAAAGGGTTGTAGTACAAGCCTCTCACTAAAAAGATAATTAGTACTCAACAAAAAGATTTTATAGAACGTTTCCAAAGCGTCGTATGAGATTATGTTGCACAGGGAGAGATAGATGAGGCCAATTGGGGAAAAAGAGAAAGGGCAAGAGTGGAGAGGAAAGGGAGAAAGAGGATGGAATAGAGATAAAATAAGGGAGAGGTATGGATGTGTAAGAAAAAGAAGAAAGTGGGGAAGGGAAACCTAGACAAAACTCAGCGAGCAGGGGTTTCGCTGTAGTACGTGTGGATACGTAAAGATTAGAAATCCTGTGTGATGTTTTCAACTTATTAATGTGATATGTTCTCCAAGAAATGTCCCAGTTTTCATAAAAGTTCTACAAGGAATGTTAGAATGAACACTGAAAACTTTGTGTCGTGCAACTTTTAAAACTTTTAAATCTCTATTTTCTGTTCCAAATATGTCTATCTTAAAACCGTATCACAGGATTTTCAAATAAATATGAATTACTTTAGAAAGCAAATGCAATTTAAATACCTACAGCTTGTCTTTTAAATTTTCCATTTATACAAATTATTTCTGGAATAATTTACTTTTATTTACTTTTCCGTGAACCTTGTGGAATTACTTTTATTTATTATCATCACTTTTTATGAAAT
Source organism: Mantis religiosa (assembly GCA_030765055.1). Classification (NCBI taxonomy): domain Eukaryota; kingdom Metazoa; phylum Arthropoda; class Insecta; order Mantodea; family Mantidae; genus Mantis; species Mantis religiosa. The sequence continues at coordinate 45,957,524 of CM060948.1, read as the reverse complement.
TTTCTGAGTGATCGACCAAAGTTTACACCGAAAATAGAAATTTTATGCAGCACTGCTGTAAAAATTCTTAGCTCCTACACCATTGAGGTATTCCCATCCCTCTTAAAGGCATTGAAGTTTCCAACTGCACAAAATCCCCAATTTTAAAACAGTTTTGACAGGTTTTACATGTTCATCCTCTTAAACAATTACGAGTAATAGCTTAGAATTTGTAGGGATATCTAAAAGTATTTTCAAATGTTTTGTTAGTTATACAAGATAAAATCCAATTGTTTTTGTGTTCTGTAGCAAAGGCCGAATGTAGTCTAAGCAGGAGTAGTACCACGTCTTCTGGCTCGTCATACAGTCTATTTCACTTTCTATTTTCGGCTTAGGCTAATTTCAAGGTTGGTCGTTGAAATCCACCAAGCACCCTTCTTCCTGACTGAGGTGTTCTCCAGGTTTTCCTCAATCCTCGTAAATGGTAATTTCTGGAGAGTTTCCCTAAGCATATACAATTCCCTTGTGTTGTGACACCAATCATAATTTAAATTTTTGTGTTTTTGCTAATTTCTTGAGGTATATTAGCAGTTACAGACTAACTTATATATTACCTGATGGTTTGCTGTTGCTTTTAGCCAGCCTTATTGTCGTAGAAAATCCATATGCTGTTTTCTTTTTAGCCTCCTTTTAGATTATGCCTGACATGTTTCGATTGAATTTCACTTCAGCCTGAAATGCTATAGAAACTTCTGTTGAAGAATATAATACTTCTAATACCGTGGAATTTGTCCGCCTAGTAATGTGTGAGGTTCGTATTTGGAAGGTCCCAAGTGTGAATCACATCTGAACTTGGACTTTTCATGGCCAGGGAAATGCTGGTGTGGTTTCTCGTTAAAGATGATTTTCTTTCTCACATTTCACTTTCCAATTAATTTCCTTTATGTGATCCATGTGTACCTCTAGGTTTCGTGGTGCATGGCAGATGCCGGCTCCAAGAACAGAATTTTCTCCGTGAATACTAGAGGACTACCTGGTTCAAGGGGTCGTTCATCATCCTCTCTGGGCAGCTACAGTACTTGTACGAGTCTTCCAGGGGAAGTAATAAGTTCTAAACGTTTTAAACAGTCTATACCTATATTTTCTGAAACCCCTATGATTAAGGTTTCAGCATCCATTTTTCAGTTACGTGATTCTGTTTCAAAAGATCTTGAGGCACCTGAATAAGCCAAAACCAAGATTTGGTAGACAACCAGTGACTTTACGAAAAAGTTTTACAAAACTTGATCTGAAGTTTGACAGACAGATTGATGAGACCGTTTGATGGAGCGAAACTTTGTTTGTAACTGAAAATGTATGTCGGAAACCTTTTGTATGTCGTTCCTTTTCAGCAGTGTAACTTTCTTTGAAATGCGGGTATGAATTAACAGATCCGTATTTTTGGTATACAAATATATCTGAAATGTATTTAAAGCACGATTACATTTCCCTACTTATGGCGACCTTAGTATCTCGGTCTTCGGTGAATTTGCTGGTATTCGTGGGTGGGTGTGAGCAAAAACTTGCGTGCTAATTGAAGATGTACATGTAAACCTTTTATTAGCCTTACCATAAGAAAATCCTGAAGCATTACCTTTTCTAACCTCTGACCTAACAATGTGCTCTTCCCCTTTCCATTTTCAGAATTACGTAGGTTTCCGCATTCGACCCTGACTTCTGAACAGAACTGAGTTTCAGGAAAACCTTGATCTAGTGGTGTTCTTATGAACAAGATTTCATCATAACTTAATAGCCTTAGTTACGCCGACCTAATTAATTGCTTTCCTTTAACTCAGTACTCAGTTAACTCTATTTTCTAAGATACCCAATTGTCGCCTTTAACTTTCGGCGTTTACTTTAAAGCATGAATAACATTTACTGCAATATTTATCTCCCTACCACTTTTATAATGCAATTAATCTTACCTATCAGTTAATAAGGTATCAAAAAGTAGAGTAATTTGTTCATATGATCACTCCTGGTTTGGAATTATGTTATTTTCTTATTATTTGAAAACAAGTCAGAGATTAAACTTACAGGAGCCAATGCTATGCTACTTGACGTGGCATGTAATAACCGTTCTTTTAAATTACTTTTTCATTCTTAATAATATTAAAACTTGTGACGATATATATGTACATTTCAGCTTTTATTCAAATATACGGTAAGTATATTGTGGCTTCATATTCCTTTGTGTTGGAAATATTAACGAAGCTATAAATCTTGTGTTAGAAAGTCTCGAAAATGTCATATCATTAAGGACAGAAAAACATCAGTTCATACAGTGTATAAAGTTTTGTGGGGAGGCAGCGCTATACATACCCCTTAATGAGAACTTCTTACATCCCTTGATTCAGCCTTTCAATCTTATTTGCTTTTTAAGCTGAAAACTTGAAGGAATATCAATGGTGAGTAGCAAAAATAAAGTATGGAAGGAAAATACGTTTCCAATCATTATAAGTTACGAAGTTGGAATGCGCAATCTTGTTATATTGGTAGAAAGTGAACTCTCAAGCATCTCGTTAAACAATACCAACTTAGGAAAAACAAAAGTTAAACAGAGAAGCAGCGTGTTATTGAGCCCTTTCCTTAACAACGTTTCGTTAACTGTCTTCTTCTAACGTATAAAGGAAATCGTGATGTGCTATTTTGCCTTTACCGTTATATTGATAGACATATTAATTAACATTTCAAACAAATGCGCTACTGGAACCCCAAGACTGCTTGTGCTGTCTGGCTGTCTGCCACAGTGTGTTAGTTTTCAAGTTCCCTCCACCTTACCTTTATCTTAAAATTGCTTTAAAGGGAATAATACTTTTGTTTATTAAAAATGAAGTTAAATAAGTGTGAGTATTTGTGTACAAGTGAGCACAGGGTCTGTTAATTTCATAACTTCGTAGTCCACGTATCCATCAATTATTGTTTATTTCTATTTTGAGATTCGAGGTGATTAAAGATTAATGATATCTCCGGCTAAGATCCATAATTAAAAAAAAACATTCAAAAATAAATTTTCATTTTGGAAAATTACTTTGAGACTTAAGGTTCAATTAACACTAAAAATATTAATGTCAGATCCTTTGAAAGCTTCAGCAGGTGAAAATTTCAATACCCTAATGATTTGTATTTATTTACAATGTTTTTATCCAATATTGACATTTGCTACGCTTTGGTATAGTAAGCATCTTTTGTACAGATGTATTTTTAGACGTGGCGCATGACCTTGCTCGGATGTGCGCGAGTGACGTCATGCGAATTAATGGTGGGGTTAAGGTCTCTCCTTTAACCAGCAGATTGCTGATAGAACTACAATCTTCGCAAAAGTCAAAGGCATATGGAGGAAGGCCGTACTGTAGGCTCCAGCCAATCCTAAGCCTGCCCCGCCTAGCAGCGCTGCCGAATGTGGTACACAAATCTCGCGCGCCTAAACTGAGAACATTATATTAACTAATTAATTAATTACGCTCGGATAAATGTCTGAAAAATGACAGACAGCAACCTTATAATAAGAAAAAATGCTATTTTCTGATCATGATCGTACAAAAATTCTGTCTTTACGATACTTAGAACACGAGCGATGCATGTTTAATCCTTCACATGGTTATGGTTAAATGTTACGGATAAATATTTGAATTTGCATATACCAAACTTATAATAAGAAAGAATGTTACTTCCTGATCATGACCGTACAAAAACCCTGTCTCTACGATACTTGTAACGCGAGCGAAGCACTTTTTATCTTCTCATGGTTATGGTTACACCCAACATACATCCAGTCAACACAGATGAGTCTGAAAAACAACACTATTCTTTCCTCATAACATTTATCTCAAGCAGAGGTAAATAATGCACCTCTTATTAAAACAGAAGTTACGCAGTTTAAAACAGAGTTAATTTTCAGTTCGTTTTCAGAATAGAGGTGTCGTTTTGTTAAAGTGAATGGCATCGTTAAGTCGTGTGTTGAACTCGAGATGAAATATTGTTAATATTACATTAAATTATTATTACAGACATATCTTTTCTCCAGTGTTTGTGATCCAAGTACATGAACATGTCCCTCGAAGCTGGGACAAGTGATTTTTCGATCAACAAACATGAAGTGATTCATTCTCAGGGCAGAAAAATTATATTTAACACAAAGAAGTTTTTAAGAAAGCTCTCCAATCCAGGATATAGGGCAACTGTAGATTTTTCAAATTCCCAGCAATTAACTCTGTAACCTTGTGGTGTAGGTAGTGTGCACACAGTGTCACGAATTTGTAGTGAAGCAGCTTCATCCTTAGAAAAAGGGAGCGTAACTGTGTTTCAATCTCCGGGAAAGATCCATGAAGTCGGAAAGCGAGTTACTGGATTGGAAACCGTGCTTGCTCTTCCATTGCTGTGACGTGTGTCAAGGTAAGATCTTAATGCTTTAGGAATATTTAATATGTTATTTAATCACGGGAAGAATAGCCAAAACCTTTGCTGGCGGGTAAAACTACTCTTATGTACACGGAACTTTTGCAGGTGCACGTACTACCTTGGCAACAGCGCTCCGTTTGAGCATTGACCATGTTCATATGCCTTGAACTTTTGAGAGCGGTATAGTGGATTAGATGACAGATGACTATCCTGACACTCCTTTTTCTTCCAAATAAACAAGTGGACTCGACCATACTGCAACATTACGTCATACACCACGTCTAAAACTACATTTGTACGATATGCATAGTTGGCAAGTATACTGTTCCAGTTTTCAGCAGAAGTTTGCAAGGAATCAACTTAAAATATGGCACATGGTTTTTCCCTCGCCTTTATATTCCTCAAAGACGACTGTGCGTCTGAATTGTGAGGCAATTCACCTCGCATCAAGGCAACCTGGGTTCGATGTGGGACCTGTGTTGGACATAAAGGGTCTGGGTGGGTTTACTTCGGGCTCTATGGCTCCCACTACCATCATCCCACCAACTACTCCAACATGAGTTACCCCTACATTCACCTTGCCACCCGCCTCGGTTGCGTGATGGTAGCATGTCTGCCTCACGTTCCAGAGTTTCCGAGTTCGAATCTCGGTCAGAGTGAGTTACCTGGATAAGGTTTTTCCGGGGTTTTCCCTTATCCTGAATTACGAATGCCAGGTAACTCTAAGCTTTATAGACCCTGGGCTCATTTGAGCACCATTTCATCCATTCCATTCATCGTCCGATATGACTTAACGTTGGAGGAAGTAAATTACACACACACACACACACACACACACACACACACACACACACACACACACACACACACACACACACACACACACACACACACACATATTCACCTTCATGCCATGCTTCGGCTCAAACACCTCCATCCTGTTCCTGGCTCTCGGTTCACTACTTCTCTTCCATTCTCGGGGCGCTGATCACGTCCCACCATTCTCTACTGCTCCCTCATTGATGTATACTGGTGGGGGTTTGCGTTCGATTTTGGCTCTTCATGGGTTTCTGTGCCAAAAAGTTTGGAGTTTTAAGTTTCACAGGATATGACCAGATTAATTTGAAAACTGAGTATAAAGTGTTACAAAAGCTATATTCAGAGTTTCAACATACTTTTTTTAAACATCCAGAAGAATAAATCCATTTTTACACCTCAAGATTTCGTACTAATATTTATAAAACTTGGTAGGATTATTATTTTATATTTCTTCTTCAAAATTACGATTCCTGAATCTTGTGCAAACCCTAATTACAAAAATTGAGGTGATATAAATGCTTTTTATCAAAATATATTACCGTGTGTAGTTGTGTGTACTTGTGCTAAAGCAGAATATATAAAACATTTTAAAACGTCCAATTTTAAGCGTACTTTAGGAAATGTATGGCAAGCCACTCGAACTTTTGAGAAAGTTTCCCTACAGAAACAAATATTTCATCCCGTTAGGAACATTAAGGGTACCATCACTGCAAGTGGTCAAAAAAAAAAAAAAAAAAAAAGAAAAAAAAACAATTTAGACCTTTTATCCTATTAAACCGTTTCACAAGTAATGTTGGCATGTACGTGTTGTTAATATCAGAGGACAAGTGAATGGGCTATGTGACCATTTAAAAAGTATGAGTGGAGGACATAGATGCATGGAGGGCATTTGAGTACTTCGCTACGCTTCTTAGATTTATTCCAAGACTACTAACTGCTTTAGTATAATTTACTGAAAACATAAAGTTATTAATAACTTTGAAATTCAGAATTTTAAGTCCAAAGTGTCCACTTATGAAAATCACATACGCAGTATATCAGGCTACTTAATATTGTCGTGAACCCGATCGCGATATCACGGCTTGTGCACACAACGGAACTTATAGGAGCACGGAGATAAAGAGTATGCCGGAACAAATAAACATAGTGCGGAGATAAAAGACTTGCCGGCACAGATAAAGTTTCACGTCTAGAAGGTTCGTGTGACAGAACATTCGATTTCTTGATTGTTACAGAACAGTCTCGAATTATCAATGAGATATATAAGAGATTGTGACACGCCAGTGAGGAGCAGTAAACAGGAGTTGTAACAAGAGTGTTGTTTTAAACAGTGGAAGTCTAGTGAGCTCTTTGTTGTGGTCATCGACCTTGGTAGATTGCAATTGTGTATGTGACGTAATGCGTCTACTGTAAGAATAGAACAGAGTGTATTTCTACGGAAATTTTTGAATGTCTGCAAGTTGGACTTTTAATGCTATGAACCCACAAAGTCACAATATGAACAAGTTTTCTAGTGCATTTTTCTCATCTGTGTAATGTTAAGCATTTATCAGTATTTAAAATGTTTCTTAGGATGCAATTATGAACTTATTTGAGTGAAACTTTGGAAATGATTTCCCCAATATATGATAATAAAAGCTTGTTGCGTAGTTGTTAGTGAAAGCAAAATATGTTACGTCATCTAGCTTACCACAGTTTGACAAGTAATATATCTGTTCTCGCAAAAACCAAACTACATATTAAATAAAACTTACTTTTTAAAAGGGACTGATTAAAACGTTTTTACTTAGAAAAATTTGTCTGCAGTTGAATAAGGAGCGAGAGGACTTTAAGCCCGCCTCGGTAGCGTGGTGGTACACTGTCTGCCACACGTTCAAGAGGGCCCCAGTTCGAATCTCGGTCAGAGCGAGTTATCTGGATAATGCTTTTTCCAGGGTTTTCCCTTATCCTGAAAGACGAATGTCGGGTAACTTTAAGCTCTATGGAGCCTGGGCATAAATTACAAGAGAAAGAGAGAGAGAGAGAGAGAGAGAGAGAGAGAGAGAGAGAGAGAGAGAGAGAGAGAGAGAGAGAGAGAGAGAGAGAGAGAGAGAGAGAGAGAGAGAGAGAGAGAGAGAGAGAGAGAGAGAGAGAGAGAGAGAGAGAGAGAGAGAGAGAGAGAGAGAGAGAGAGAGAGAGAGAGGACTTCAAAATAATGTATGAGTTGTCATTACCGATGTAGGTTAGATTTCATTCTACTGCCCATTGTGACCTTGCGTTTTCAAAGATTTTAGTGGTGACGAAGCGATTGTGTGGATCCTTGCTCTAAGGAAATAGTTCTCTGAAAGAACACTAGAGGGCTGCTTGCTTGATGGATCGTTCATCGCACTTTCCAGATAACTCCAGGAAATGGGATGTGTCTTTGGGTCTTAAACTATTAGGGACTCCTGAGCGTTTAAGTGTCTTTATCTGCGGCCTGAAGCCTTCATTTCATCCCCTCCTCCTGGTCGATGGCAGCAAAAACAAACCTATGTATGTCACAGTACGTTAGTTGTCTCTCTTTTCTAATATCTTAACGTGCATTGCTGTGTACGCCGAAGAACAAATTCTCCGAAATGGGTGGGGTTTTGAATTATTCAGATTTTAGCGGAATGGCCACGAAATATAAACATTCTGTGTAAGAGGGCTACGTCCAGTATATAAAATGCAGTCATATTTTCTCGTTTTCATTCTTCTGGCTGACCCATGTACTTGAGACGTATATCTCATGCGAAGTGGCACCCCCTGCTGGCCCTAAAGTCTCCTCCCATATTCCAATTGTGCAGGTGAGTAGTTCGTGACTTGTTCTATTTGCAGTGGAACTTACCGTGTGCTATCGCTGAACACCTTGATTCAACGCTTTCTGGAATACTGGTCTTTGCTTCTTTACTTTTTCACTGGCATATTAATATTTGATATCCTTCCTGCATTTTCAATAGTAACTGCAAAATTTAACTATTTTCTTTACAACTGCACACCGACAACTTCTAAGAAGGCTGATGAACGTTAATCCCACCACCGTAATAGGGTTTTCTTTATATCTTATTGGCCATTCTCGTGATGATTTATTAAATTGTACCTAGAAGTTTAGGGCAGCCGATTCCGCGAGCAGCTTTTGTTTGGGCAACCCAAAGAGTTAGTCAAATGTAGATAAGATGAAAAGCTGTGATTGGATTAGGTTAATTTAATTATGATTTTCCAAGTTTAAATAAAATAAATGGATAACAGTTTTAATTTATACAATGTGTAGCAAGCTGTTGAAGTAAATTCTTTTTTTTCCCGAGTGGGGGAAAAATCCATTTATGGATTTCCACTGTGTTGGAGGGCACAGTGGGGTATGTGGGCTTCACCTCAAGGGTTCTACTCCACTAAAAAACCTCCACCGGATTGTGAAGGAGAAATGTGCTGCGGTACCGCCATAAGCACCCGGGCATTCCAGGAGATGATCTTAGCTGTTTCGCAGTGCGATTCAGGAGAGTGGGTTTCTTATGCAGGGATACAGACTTGACATGAAGCCCAGCCTGATCCACTGCCAATTTTGGGTGGTATTTGGTAGGATTCCTGGTGTTATTTGTTGGGAAGTTTAGGGTAATTTATCACGCCGTAGCGCTGTGTCTTAAGTTTAGGTATTTCATTGTCACTACAAGTAATACTTGCAAGCTTGTCAGTTGTAGTCCATTATACTTACTGCTACCTTGCTAAACCTAAATATAACTCTAGTTTGCATTATCGGCATTTGCCTTTAATGGTCAGTTGTAATTATCTGCCGTCAGCATCGTTAGTTGTGTGGCAAAAATCCTTCTCATAGTCCATGTGTCTGCTTGGTCGATGTTTTACGGTGCGCACTCGGCGGGCGGCCTACCTATTCAATTGTAGGTGCGAGCCTGTGCCAATCACGGGGGACCCTCTTTCCCCGGGGCCGCCTTGGACAAGTGAGTGAGTGAGTGTGTGGTGTTTAAGGGCCCGTCGACAACAAGGTCATTTGGGCCCCGCCTTGGACAATGATTGGTGCAAGGACTTGAGGGCTGTAGGAAATGTGTGTGTGTGTGTGTGTGTGTGTGTGTGTGTGTGTGTGTGTGTGTGTGTGTGTGTGTGTGTGTGTGTGTGAGTGAGTGATGTTAGTGTACGTGAATAGGTGTGTGTTTATCTCCGGTCAGCGATGTAAAGCATCTGGAACGTTAACAAGGATTTCTAGATATTGCTGTATGTCTACCTCTGGCTCCCCGAGATTAATTGTTCTTTCAAAAATAGACACTGGCCTTGCGTGTTTATCGTGTGTTGTGTCATATTCCCCTAGTGCCCGTATTAGTTGGTTGTGGTTTAGGTTCTTCTTCGCAAGTAGGCTGAAGCTGAGCCTTTTGATGAATTGCTCAATGTAATGTATTTTTAACTCCTCGTGGAGTTGGTATGCCGGTGCGAGTGGTGTTAGCCTGGTAATAATCCGAAATATTCTATTTTACATTGTTTTCAACCTTTTAATGTGCGTTTTGGCTGCATGTCCCCATACGGTGGCAGCGTAAATTAGGATGGGTCTAATAAGTGTTTTATAGGAAATCCTAAAGAAATTAAATTAAATGACTTTGACAACTGTCATGTAACAGTTTTTAGTGTGAAAGATTTTGCAAGAGCACTAATGTCAGTGTATCGAAATGCAAATTTCGTATGGTTGATGAACATTTGGAGTCATTGCTGATGAAAAAGAAGTACAAAATTGGTACCATTCACTCATTTACTGTTAGTTTGTGTATTTATAACACAATTTTATGGAACACAAATACGGGGAAAATTTGTTTCATTTTAGTCTGTAGTCGAACAGTCTACTGAGCAGTAATCCCACAGTTGTTCAGCAAAACTTGGTTCTGCTTTTAAATAGGAGACAAGCTGTTTCACTTAATTTTTCAATGAGTTACAATTGAAAAAGTTGAAATATTAAGTGATATTTATTATTATCACTTCTAAAATAATATTAACCTGAAGAATATACTCAAGTTGTTTTCAGCAAGCAAGCCAGGTGAAAATACGATTATAGGACAAACCGGAAGGACCATCGCTACTAGAATGAAAAAACATGAACGGAGCATTCGTTTAATGCAATCTGGAAAATTTGGACAAGCAGAGCATTGTTTTGATAACGACCATAGAGCCAACTTTCGGGAGACGACCATCTTGGAGAAATGCAACAGTTACTGGGAGCGGAGAATTAAGGAGGATTTGGCCATTTGCTTCGAGAGGACCACGCTTAATCGTGATACTGGATTTCAGTTCAGCTCCTCTTGGAAACCGGCCTTGAAATGGAAATCCGTCGGCTTAAGGAGCACATATCAATACAGCTTGATAATCAAGTTAAGTAGTTACGTTTCTGTGACACAATTTTCTATACTCACGCCATCTCCTGACCTGTCATTTAATTTACTGAAAACAGTCTTTTGTTCAGTAATACGAATTTTGATAGTGTTTGTCTTTGTTCATATTTGTATTATATCCAGTGATTCATTTGTGGTTATAACTTTTAATAAATACCATGATGATGGGAGAGATTGATACCAAAATTAAAGAATTGAAATAACTAAAGAATCATGATGGATTTCAAAGGAGTCTTTTATATTTGTTACGACACGAACAGGTGCAGTTGGTTGAGTTGTTATAACAAAAGAAATGCAAGAAACAGTGTCCTTAGCAGATTTCTAAAGGGTAGCACTTCACTTTGTTGAATGGGCTATTCTTCGTACCCTTCTTAATGGCATGGCAAAATAGTCACAAAGGGAATATTTGTGTATAAAGGGCTTCCAGAAAGTGAAAGCTATACGCTCACGCACAGCTGAGGACAGACAGTTCGTGGCTGGGAGCCGATTAGGGCAGTCCTCTTCCTCTTAGTCGAGGACAGACCAGAAGTGATGAGAGAAGATCATTGTCAGTTTATACGTAACTAATTAAGTATTATCGAGTAATAAGCATGCCGTCTTCAGTAACTTTAAACAGTGATATTGGTAGTCCTTGGTCGACAACTTCGAGTTTAATGTAATAATAAAAGAAGCAGTCATAAACCAGTTTGATACGGGTATTCCAGTGGCATTAAAACCATCCTTCTCACACATATCCATGCATGCTCTGTGAGAAACCTCATTGCTTTACCCTGAGCTAAACATTATTGTATGAAACTGTCGTCACAACGTGGTAGCCCTTGCTCGCCAGTTAGTATCTTCAAGATGCACACTCCCGAAACGTCGATTTCTAATCGTCTTTTCAGCTGGCTTGCTTGCGGAGAACAACTTGTGTATATTCATCGCCAGGAAAGCTTCAGGTCTTATTTTAACTTGAAGAATGTTTCATTCTTTGATCAAATAGTATTTAAATATACAAATACTGTGCTTAGATTTTCTAGTTATATGTGGTGAATTTCAAATGTTAAGCATTTTGCATCACTTGAGGCTAAATTATGATGATTTTTATCCATCTATTTTATAAACTGTAATTAAAAATATTGACCTCTACTTGGCTACTTACTTCAGTTTACATATTAAAATAATATATTTAAAATTTGAAGTAGTTAAAGTTTGAGAGAGACATAGTAATAAACTTGTAATCTTTCCAACGTTGGGCACTCAGAACTGAATAAGGAAATTCTATCACATTTATTTGGCGTTGCAGTTTTTTTTTTTTCTTCAGAATGTTGTATCAGAACGGCTAGCCCCGTAGCTCAGTTGGTAGAGCACCTGCTGTCGTGCGAGGTGTCCCGGGTTCGATTCCAGGCTGGGGTGGGGATTTTCCTCCAACCAAGATGATTCCTCATCTTCCCCAGAGTCTGGAAGTGTGAATGAGAGTGTGAATGTGTGCGTAATCTAATAATTAAAAGCCAACTAATACGAGACATCTTCTATATGTTCCAAAGGTGAAAGGCCGCCGATATCACCATTGGAGTTAACCGCGGAGTATGAATGGAAGAAATAAAAAAAGATCTAAGACATTAAATCATTTTAAATATTTTATTTAAACCTTACACATATTTGAGACATAAGGATGTGTAATATGTACGTATATATAGGCTGTAAATGCAATAACATATGTAAACAGAAGAAATAGATTTAACGCATAAAGGTCATTCTATCAACAGTTTATTGAAATAATTATTTATGCAAGAGTGCCTTTGGGTCAACAAAGGAGCTCAGTCTTGCTCATTTGATAATTACAACGATAATTGATATTTCACGTGAAATGTTAATACGTGGGTTCTTTATTTCTTCTTAGGTAGATAGAATACGCAGCGAGAGTAAAATCAGATTACGGTGAAAGCTTACTCATAACCTCCATTACTATTGCTTTTAATGTAGCTTAGTTTATACCTACTTATTTGACCCAAAAGATACGTGACATGTATGTATTTTAGCTACAAAATGTGTTTATAACAGGACTTTTTCGAGTGTAGTTCATTACTAAATTTTGAAGAGAAAAAAAAATTGCAAATGCTGTTTCAAAGATAGCCCAGGGATGAAACGCAGGTGTGTTAGTTACGTTTCTGAAGGGTAAAATCTAACATTTGAATTTGGAGAGCATTTGATACACTTGGAATTTTAAAGTATATAAGCCAATGATATTTCAAAACCATCTCTTAGCCGATTACTGACCAAGCGGGATGGCTCAGGCGGTAGCGTCTGTGACCCGCATTCGGGAGGCCCGAGTTCGATTCCCATGGCCGACCTACCTGACCAATGGTTTTTATCGGGTGCTTTCCCGGGTCGCTAGGCGAATGCAGGGTAGGTTAATTACATCCCCCGAATTTCCGGTCGCTCCATTTCATCTCCATTATTATTTCACATCTGGTGGTCTCTTTCAGGGTAGACAGTCTCGGCAGTGCATGACGGGACGATATGCTCTGAGGAAATCTACTACCACCTCCGGTAGGTCGATTGCCGGCTTCACCTCCTCTGCTGGGACCATTTCGGGACCACCAGCCAGGGACCTCTGGGACTCGGATCGTCTGCCTGGGATCTTTAGGGCTCGGCTCCTGGACTCGTTGCCGTCCCGCAGTAGGGGAGCGTGTCCATTGTCCTGTCCCGTAGGGGAGGGGATCCGTGCCCTTCAGCTGCCATGGTGCGGGCGCTGCGGACCCTTAGCACTCCTGGTGCCTCAGACGTTACTAGAGGAACCTCGGGCCGAACTTCCGAGGTCCTCCCGTCGGGGAGCTGTTCGGATTGGGTTGGACTCCAGGGTGCAGTGTGTTCCCGACACCCATGGGCAATTGGGTACCTCCGGCCAGGCTACGGCCGCCCGAAGGGGGTAGAGGGTTGCCTAATAAGTGCCGGGTACTAGCCTGCAGAGCTAGTAGAAGGTGTGCTAGATCACCAGGCGGCCCTACCGAGGTTTTCGGTAGTCTTCCCTGCGGGGTTGACGCGCGTAAGTGGCGTATCCACTTCCACCCGTCTTGACGTTGTGCTCAGCGGGGGGTGGGCTATTTAAGAAATCAGGTATTTCTCTATGGAAAGAGCCCCGGAGTATCCATTGCTCCCGGGTAGAAGGAGGCCCGGGTCCTTGGTCCTACGGGTCCAGGACTAATGGGAGTTGAACTTCTGCGCTTAACTAACTGTCCGTTGTCCTGGCCTTTTGGGAGAAGTCTCTAAGTAAACTGTAGGGACCCTGCCCTCTGTACTGTCATGGCTCCTTGGGTCGGCCGCCCTTTGTCTCCTTCACCTCACCCTTCCTCCCGGGTGTACCTCAGTTGGGGGCATAGGAAGAATGGTCCCAGCATTCCCTCCGTAATGAAATCCTAATCATAAGCCGATTACTGTATCTTCAAATTATATTTAGTGTCAACTCGTCTTGTACCTTGAAGGTATATAATTATTAGATATGTTTGACTACTTTGCTAAAAGGACAGGCTCTCTCACAAGCACTTAGCACATATTAATTAATTGTTACAGTTTATATTGTAGGCGTTGTACCCTGATGAGCGTTTTGCCTATAGTGGGTACTAAATCACACTAGACAGACACCGTGGTGGGACTCCGTGTCAATGTGGTCAGCATTGCGCACGGCTGTCACCAAGGGGACAGCACAGTACATCACAGGGACAACAAATACATTAAAATCCTCCCATGCGCGAGGCAAAACTCGATTGCAAGACTACAGAGTAAGCAATTCCGACCTTATGTGTATAAACACATAAAACCTTCTGCCTGTTATACCAATGTGTAAAATAGATCTCATTTCCAATTCGAAAGGTAAATTATTTCCCAGTGAAAAGTAGATAGTTGTCTCTGATGATACATTACATAGTAAAATACACTTAGGTCTAACTTGCATGAGGGAGAATTCAATTTAAAGACCCCTGCAAACTTTGGTTCATTTCAACTCTGAAGATTAAGTTCCTTTACAATGAAAAATAAACATTTATTTGCGGTTATGCACTTAATGCATACATGGAGTTGAACAAAGTTTTCTAAGTGCAGAGTCAACTCTAATTCAGAAAAACCCAAACCAATTTTGAAGTAACCTAAGTCATTCCTGAAACAAGTGTGTTGGAACTTAAATTAAGAGAGGAATTGAAGTTCTAACACCTGAAAGTCGTTAGGAAAATTCAATTAGGAAGAAAATCCATGTGGAGCAGTAAGGTGCCTGGTAGTGGAGACTTTGCAAGTGTTGCTTGCGAAGTTTTCTCTCAGGGAAAGAAAGTAGACGCTCTCACAGCGGCAATTTTTCTTTTCTACCAACCTAAAGATAACATGCGTCAATACTTTAACTCCGTATTTAAACTATTCTGCATGTCGGGTGTGTAATGTTATGTGATTTTTGTCACATGATACAAAATGCGTCGCTTTTAATTTCGGATTCCGAATAGGGATATTGATGAGTTACTCTCTAAGCACAACAGGACATTTGTGGTGCGTATAGATTCCTAGTTGGGGTTAAAGTCTGGAGAAGAAAAGCAGAAGTCCGAGTAGAATGGAAGAGGGTGGTTAGGGAGGCCAAGGAACTACATCACCTGTAGCGCCAACTATCATCATAATCAACAACATCATCATCATCATCATCATCATCATAGATTTCCCCCCAGGGGCCTACTTCGATAGGTACGGGTTTGGCGCACCCGGGGTCCCGAGCCAACAATCTCCCTCGTGTGGGCTCCTCTTCGTGGTTGAGGGAGACGGTGAACATGCCCACCCACGTGTAGGCCGTGCGTGGAGACTCGTGGAGAAGGTTTTTAGACTCTTGTCTAGTTTAGAGTTAAGGATTTAGTGAACGAAATTTTTAGTAGGTTCTGATTAATGTTTTTTTATGCACGTGTATAGTTTTTAGAAAGATTTATATCTGGCTTTTGCCATGACTAGTTTTTTAAAGGGCGCTGATGACCGCCGTAGTTGAGCACGAATCATTCATTCTTTTCATCATAGATTCCTATACTTGAATCAAGGTTCACTTTCTTCTCGGGCAGCCAGCCAGGTGAAAAGAAGATTAGATATCAACGTTTCGGGAGTGTGCATCTCTCCCATCATCAGGATATTTATTAAATGTTATAACCACAAATGATTCACTGGATATAACACAACTATAAACAAAGACAAACCACTATCGAAATTCGGATTACTGAACAAAAGACTGTTTTCAGTAAATTAAATGCTAGGCCAGGAGGTGGCATGAGTATAGAAAATTGTGTCAAAGAAACGTAACTACTTGATTACCAAGCTTTGCTTTTTAAATCGACGGATTTCCATTTTAAGGCCGGTTTCCAAAAGGAACTGAACTGAAATCCAGGATCACGATTTAAGAAGCAAAGATCAATACGGCTTGATAATCAAGTTAAGTAGTTACGTTTCTTTGACACAATTTTCTATACTCACGCAATCAAGTTTGTTTTCACTATCGCACTTAAATGTTTTTCGCGATATAGTTTTGTAACGGTTGTTTTGGTTTTAGGCCCCGAAAATTGAAAAATATTTAAATATTTTTAAATATGTAGTTTAAGAATCAATATGAACATGTTAGATTAAGCAAGAAAAGAAATTGTTAAAATTTAGTAGGTCATGAGATGACCTACATGTAAATGAAATATGTTAATTTTTATGATTGGTAGTTCATCCCTTCCTTATGGTGCCACGTTGGAAACACAAAGGGCCTATACTAGTTCTAGCTACTATGATGTGTTTCAATGACTGGAAGCCGCTACGTCTACGCAACATTAATCCCTTAAGATATGCGGACAGATTTTATTAGATATACACTATTCATTTTTAACTCAAATGAATTTATTCAGAGAAAACTGTTACTTTTGACCGGATTTGTTTGTTGTGAATCCTCAAAATAAACTGGTTTGTAAAGCTGGTCGTTCAAAATTTATTTTCAAATACTAAAGCATAAACAAATACAAAGTGTCTTTGCACACTGGATATTCACAGGTTATTTACTCCAATAGGAATGGATGAAAAAGCCCAGTTGTCCTCCATAGTTTAAGGGTAATCTGTTAGCCTGCGGTTCTACCCCGTTTGAGGGGTTGGATTTTTTCGGGCATAAAAATTCTTATATTGGCTTTCTTTGGAAGGGAAGCCGAATGCTCCGAGCTGTCAGAATGTCAGGAATGATAAAGAGGCCTACGAGCAAAATTAAGCGGACGTTCACGTCCGATGTAGCAAAGGAGGCTTGAGAACTGGGGTGTCCTTAAATAAAAACTCAATTTCAATTGGGAAATAGTAATAATTTTACTTATTTTTTTCTTAATATGTTACAGAACGTATTCTAATTATTATCGAATCCATTCTCTTTGAATAATTTTTCACGTACACTACAATCTTTCCCTTGGTGCAAGTAATAATTAAATCAATCCAAACTTGTTGAACAATAACGAGATTCTCTTGCAAATTTAGTTTCACAAACTTTAGTGTACATCATTGGTGCTGCATCCTAGCCAATTGAAATCGCTTAAAGCGTCCTCCGCAGTTGTCTTCTTTGCGCGATCCTTTATCGGTTATTTTCACCTCGCTACAACTTTGTTATCTGCCTTACTCACCTACACTCGACCTGCATGTGAAAGGTCAGGGTTGACCGCCACGGAACAGCCGGAGAGCTACTGTGCGCTCTTGGCAGTGGAGTTCCACAACTGCCCAACTGCCAACTTTGTCTGTTTGTTTAGAATCGTATGCTTTGTGGTGCCAAGCCTACTAGAGTAAAACATAAGTTCATAGTGCTTATAATAATTATTTTTATAGTACATACCGTTTTGCAGATAAAGTAACATGACTTTTTGTGGATCTGTTAGTAATAAAAACCCTTACCAAGTGTTTTTCTATCGTAATTTCCTTCTATCTCTAATTTGCGCTTATTTATTAATGTGTTAACCCCAGTATTGCAAATAATAGTTCATTGTGGGCCAAAGGTCCATTAGAAAGCTCAGTGTCAAAGTTTCTCTCTTAGCTTTACAGTTGCATTGTTTCAATGATAATAAAATAAGTCTACTCAGCTCAATAAAGCCTCGGTGTTTTAAATGCTCATATATAAAAGAACGCTGGTGGTATAACACTACCAAATTGATAATTTTAATATTAAACTATTATGTCATCTATATTATGTCTTTATTTTTTCTGCTTCCCAAGTGAGAGAAAACTCAGTACAGGCCTTTAAAGGCTAGACTGACTACAACGTAAATGCAACAATTGCCAGATTAACAGTGATACATAATAGATAATAATAAATACAAACCAGCATGGGAGAGTGACAGGTATTCAAGAGAGAAATTACTTTGAATCAGATAATAGGATATAAGAAAAAATAAAAAAGAACATAACAATGCAGTGTCAAAATTAAAGGAATAAAGCACACAATTACAGTTTATGGTGAACAGTTCAACTTAGTACATTTGATAGTATGTGGGTTGTGGGATATTGCTATTTGATGTTCCTATGCTGTGTTGCTAAATAAATAACTGATCATTTCTGCGATGATCTTTTTATTATTGAGAGTCATTATGTCAGTACCTATTTTGAATTTTTAGTGCCTATTTGTATTTTAAGTTCGTTTTGTGTAGCCAGCTACATTAATCAGATACACTGCCTAAATATGCATTAGGCATTGTAGCGACATATTGTTTGTAAATTGTACAAACTAATTTGTTGTACAAATAATTAAGACTATTAACCTTTCTAGCTTACCATCAAGCGTCCATAGCACTTAAGGACATTTTGATATTCAAGAGATCATGTTATAACCATCGCCTAAAATTGCAACATAAACTTTTTTCTTTTTCTTCTTTTCTTCTTTTCTTCTTCCACTTATTTTCCTTTATTTCATTTATTTCTTCGTTTCTTGTTTTTCTTTCTTTCATTCCTTTCTTTTTTGTTCGCTCTAAGAAAATGTACATTATTTGTA
This sequence comes from Mantis religiosa, assembly GCA_030765055.1. NCBI lineage: Eukaryota > Metazoa > Arthropoda > Insecta > Mantodea > Mantidae > Mantis > Mantis religiosa. The sequence continues at coordinate 45,938,918 of CM060948.1, read as the reverse complement.
TCATTAAGTACATATATCATGCAGGAACACTCCTTAAGTTATGGAGATGGGTAGAGTAAGGCATTGCATATAAATATCGCAAAACACCAAAAGCAAAAATTTCAGGCTTTTTGAGGGTTTCTGCATTTCTATTATCCACAGCTATTGCTTGTAATTTAGTTTTAACCAACTGCTGTCGTTCAATCAATATAACACCATATTTCTATGTCCTTTTTTTTATAATTTTTCACTATTCAAAATCATCATTCAATCAAAGTTTGTAAATTATTAGCTACTTCTCAGGGTAGCTTAGTGAAATTCGGAGTTAAATTTTCATTGCATGAGTAGAAAAATATAGACTTCAACTCCGTAAGTCATATTGAAAAAGTTGAAAATTTCAATGACTTGTACACTTCACTTTTCTTTTATACTAACTGAAATTAAGACCTGATTGTACATCTCTTTTTCTATGCGAAGGTGAAATTGAATATTTGGGGGTGATACTATATCTATACACTCAAAGAAACATTTCATATTAACAAATCAAAAAGTTTTCAATTGTGAAAGGAAACCTGCTGTTTTGCATTCACACGATTTTCTCTACTCTTTAACAAATTCCTCCTGGAAATGATTATTTTGTATCTACTCCACTTAACTGAGATTACTTTATTGTATATGTCCATGTAGGTGCAATGGAAACAAGGAGATATAGTGGCTTTAAACTGTAGTATGCTAGAGACAAGTATTTTAAGGGCTGGGCACTTTGTGATAGATTTAAGATTCCGTTCTCCTTGGATTGCTTAGGGATTAATACCTATACATAGGCTTCCTATTTAAGGAATTTTCTTGGTAATGTTTAGCCCCAAATCAAGTATGTATTACATAAATTGATCTTTTTCGGCATTTAACACTTTGTGTATGTATATCATACAGTTAAATAGTCATGTAAAGGTCATTCTTAATAAAAAGGACTTCCGAAGTTTCTCAAGCAAGTTTCTCACATTTCATTTTAATGAACATTCCTTAAACATTTAAGTCATACAGAATAATTACTAGTTTTTGAGAAAATAGGAATGTTGAATATTTTTCCTTTTAAAATTTGTTTTGAGGTGAAGGAATATTCCTGAATGTTTGGTGTTCTATACAGAGGAGATATTTAACTTAAATACCAACCTTGGTGTACAAGGGCCTTCTCGATTTTACATTTGGTGTTTAAGGACAGACAGATAAAAAAGAACCCACAGACGCTGCTGTTTTTGGAACCACTAGTCTTAAGACTTCCGTTTCCGGCGATATCTGGAAATCGAATTTTTTTCGTCGACCATAATGGAGAAAATAAAAATGTATTATCTTAACGTTTTCACTTCGTCCGTTAACATTTTATGAGCTCTAGGTGCTTCATGTTCTGAGTATATGGATACGAAACAGAAAAATTAATCCGCAGAAAGCTCTGGAGTTTTTTTAAATACATAGCTATTGTGTGAATGAAAGATTTACTATCTTCCTTAAACCTTACTTAACGTTTACATAATTTATTACCCTTTCTTGTAGTGGCTTATTTCTGTTTGTTTCACTTACATTTAACCTTGAATGTGTTATTTGTTTTAAGACCTCTTTACAGATTTTTTCGTACTTTCTCAGCTTTTCTTCACCTTTCTATTTGCAATTTTATCTTTATTTTTCTTAAATATTTTACTTCTTTTTCCATATATTTATTTTATCTTCAGTTAGCAATCTTCCTAACATACAGTCCTACTGGAAAATATTTCCTCTCCTAGTGTTCAATTTTCTCTCCTTTTTTTCCGTGTCATTGCATTACAAAAATAGTACCCATACACTCTGCTTTGCCATTATTGTATCACGAAAATACAGTGCTTGAGCTATACAATAGTACCACTTACAGTCCATATGCGAACATTCTACAGCCATGTTTTGTTACTTTAAGGCGTTCTACATGTAATAAACGATGATATCCTCTGAAGTATTTCTCTTACAACCAAAACATAGATGAAAGCTTTTGAAATAAAGAGAAAGTAAGTTGTCTCAATGTTGTTTACTCCTGGATACTGTCCCTAAAAAGAAAGAAAACTCTTCAAAATCACATGACAATGAAATTCAGTGGTAAAGTTATGAAACTGCCCCGTAAAGCGTTTGGAACAGAGGATGGGGGTAAGGAGAAAGAAGCCAAGGTATTTTTATATATAGCAGAGGGTTTGCTTTCGAAAATTTACGAATATATCATGAACCAAACCGGCAACCAAGTCACAAGACTCGCTATATCTTCTCCTCCCACATTCATATATATTTCTCCCACTCGCTCTGGCCTGTATTCTGTTGCTATCTTTCTCTATGACCGCCTCCCCCAACCTAATGCACCTAGCCCTCTACCCAACCCACAATACTTTTCTTTTGTATTCGAAGATGACAGCAAAACTTTTGACATATGTGATGTTTGTTTCCAGAATCAACTACTTCTAGGAGAAAAACGCCTTGTAGGAAACGGAGAAAAAAGAGATGTATACAATGTACAAAACCCCAGAGGACGAACAGGAGATGCTTTCTGTGCACATGTATTTCATAAAAGAGCAATGATAGAGAAATGTTTCTGTAGAGAATTTCTTATTAATAGCATTCTTTGTTAAATCAGCTGTAAGTCCTCCAAGGTAAAACAAGTTTATTTTGTGCGTGTGTTGAGATTATCGAAGTTGTAATAAGTAAAGTTATAGGTTAATATTGTATATAGCAACTGAATCAACGGTTCCCAAGTTTTATTTATCTAATTTACTAGGCAAGGAATGTGCCGCAAATATGTGCTTTGCTTTAACACTCGTAAGCATGGATATTTGCATTAGACTACTACAGTACTCCTGCATTTAAAGTAGCTTAGATTAGTACCAAGTCCCATCCAGTTCAGTAGGAGTAGTACAGGGTGAGCCGTTGGTGGGCTACTCTAAGGGGGGAAGCTCTGTGATGTCATTCAATCATCGTCTGCTTTGCTCGTGTAAGAAACAATAACAGTCTCACGTGATAATTTATGTTTATGCAAGCATTGCCACACATCACCAGCTTTCCCCTTCCCCCTTATCTTGACTTCACCACATTGCACAACCACACAGAGCTTGGTCCGGTACAGTAGTTTAATCGTCAGTAACCAACAACACACTGACTTTTGCGCATACAGGTTTGCGCATCTGATGACTGGATGGCTCGCATACTGGAATCACCGCCATTGCCAGGGAAATTATGGAAGTACGGCCACTCTAACATGCTGGACTCTGGTTCCCGAAGTCATGGTTTCATACGTGGTGGATGGCGGTGGATATTTTCGAGCGTACTATCCTTAGCTTGGCTTCATTTGGAAATGAAGTAAAGCAGGTGGTACCATGTATTAAATTCGCCTCTACAGTTTAGAATGGGACGTCCAGAGCTACAGATGTTAGAGTATTTATAAGTAGGCACTCAATTTCAATTTGAAATTCCCATGTGTTTCAGTTTCAGCTTGTGCTCTAAGGATAGTGTGGAAAATAAGCTGCTTAGTAAAAACCTTGCATTAGTTAAATAAGGAAAATAATGCGCTGTGTACTCGTGCACTTTAACAGATTTAAGTTCTCCTATCAAAGGCAGACTTTTCTTTTAATCATCAGCTGCTTTGCTGGCAAGGCAAGTAACATTATCAGTAATATATTATCAATGAATAACTTAGTTATAATTATAGACAGAAGGAAATGAATGACGAATGTGATACAGCAAAACTCAATATGTGACTATTATATGTTTCAAATGGGAAGAGTTCTCACCTGTAGCGAATCATATGCGTTAGAGCCTTCAGCGTTTCCACCTCGTTGTCTCCACTCTTTTAATTTTCCCCCCGCTCTCGCAAACTTGCGAGTGTTCTTGGCGCCAGACGTAAGGGAACGCAAACTAAATTTTCGTAAGTTTTATAATAATGCAATTGTATATTCTTGAAGAATGGAACCAACAATGGCTAACAACTCCAAATGGAAGTTTAACAAAAGCATTATTTTTCCCTAGTGTATATGACAGAGGAAAATGTGAAACTCTTGTACCAAATTTTGTTCTGACACAATTTTTAAGTGCATGGTAAATTTGGTGAATACCTATCACGCTTTCACTTAACATCCAACCCCGAGTGCATGTGTGGTGAAGAATTTCAAGCTGTGGTTCATCTCCTTTTCTGTTGTCCCATTTTCTGGAGAGAAAGACAAGAATTAATATTCAAGCTAGACTCTCTAGGAACTGAATTTTCTGCTCCGCTCACATCTTTGCTAATGAAGCCACAACAGTATAAGTACTTCATGATGTTTATAAACTCAGTGTTTAAACGTCTGAAATAGTTTAAATTAATATGCATCAGATTATAACATATTTTCTTCCTTCTAGTATTTAAAATATTTTTGTTAAAATTGTGTATTTTTATGTATCAACTCTAACCCTAATATACCACTGTGTAAAATAGGGTTCATAAATCTGCATAAATAAAAAATTGCAATTGTTGATATCACAATTGCAACACGGATACTCGTATATCACGCAAATGGTTTAAATATTTAGTTTAAAATTAAGTATAGTTTATGAATTACTTATTTTTCTAATCCAATGAAAATATCAGCGGTGCATCCGTATAGCTGTGAATGTTACTTACGTTAAGAGATAATTCGTCATTGTCACTGTCTTCATCGTCTGAGTACTGCAAATTTATGATATGTTCCAAAACCACATTACGTTCTATTTCATTCCAAAAGTCGCCTTCTTGTAGTTTATCTGATGTCTCACGCAGTTTTCCCAGTCTTGTTGTGTTCCTTGTCAATTTCTTCGTCAATAAGTCGTTCAACGTCAGTCAGTTTAAAAATATTATTTCCATTTGAAACATAATTTGAACCCACATTAACTCAATTTAATTGTTCTGGCAGTAGTAAGGGGGAAGGTGGATTGTATATTATTGATCTAGCTGATACACTTTTTTATGGAATAGTAACTGAATAGTACTGCTTTGGACTCTCTTGACTAAATAGAAATTACGAACCATTCATAAACAAAGCTATAATGTGACTAGACAGGTTCTGCCAGACCAGCAGGAAGTGCATTGTTTCCTCTCATGGAATTGAACCAACACCTTGGCTTATTCAAAGTACATATTTCTTTTACCACGTCATGTCAAATGTTACGTTTCAGTTCTGAGTAATTTCAAATATACGTTCACGCATACATGCCAACCAATAATGATATTCATTACAGTACTTACGTCGCAATGCATTGTAATAATATAATGGTATGTAATTTATTAATTGTATTAGGAAAACTATTTGAGCTAAAAGTATGGGGTTTTGCGGTTATGTTAAATACATTACTCTCTCCTTCCTTATGGATCAGTTTTGGCTATATCTGAATTTTTGTCTTAGCGCGAATATTATGTATTAGATATTGACTCGTTTGGTGCTCGTCACACACCACATAGGGGGAACGCAATACAACACCGCAGGACTCCGATTGGTTGCTCACCTAGTAGAGCTCAAGGACAAACATCATCCCATTTGAAACACATAAGTTTACAATGCAAAGTAGTGCTAAATGCCTTATTTCTCACTTTTCAATAAGGCATACTAGTCTGCGGTGTATATATTATTCGGTACTTCTGATTGACAAATGTTGTGAGCAACAGCCGAGAAATGTAGGGATTAGCCTCTTGCCTCTGCAATTACGCTAATGTCCCCAGTGAACGTTAAAACTGACAATTTGCACTGACAGTCCGTGAAGTCGTGCGGAACCAAGGAATATATAATAGTGCTGCATACTTACCACTTGTAGTGGCTTCCTTCAGCTTCTGTGGTGTTCTATTGTTGTACAAGACTCTTCATTGCACCTTGAAGAATAGTAAGAATGACCACATTCGGAGTACTCAAACAATTTAAAACACGTGCTTCGTCCCTTTTTTGAAGATATTGTCACAGCTTGGAGGTAATACATCCGGAATCGCCCCTGGTGACGAGTTAATCAGATTGCGACGGAGCTTTGTAACTTCGGTCCCCTCGCGGAACATTTGACTTATTTGGTTGGGCACCCTTGACTGTTTCTGTAACACTTTGCATAAAGAGAGTAGATCATGTTTGCATGGGATATTGCTTCGCTGGTATTTTTGTGAACAGCGGAGTGCATTGTTGACTGGTGACTTCAATATAGGAAATATTAAAGCAATCTGTTCTTGAAGTTCTGTACATGACCTCGAACGTATACGTGTAGTGCTCAAATTTACTAACATGAGAAAAAGTAACTATTATGTTACTATTCTAAATGGAAAAGGCAGATCTACTGTATACACAGACCTGAATAGAAGCAATTATTACTACCTGTTAGCGGCATGTTCCATTGGGTACTGACAAATAGGATAGCAAAAAGTTCATCTGATTAAATACGGACATGCTACCTTCTCTGTATCTTTGGCACTAGATTACTCTCTCAATGAAAAAAGTGAAAACTCGCATTTTTTGCAATTACTACCTCTGCCATGTCAATTCCTCAAATAATCGGTTATCATCTATAGCCAGCCAGGTCAGTTGCAGAATTCAGAACATGATGTAAATTGGAATGCCATTTTTGCATACGAACATTCCGGTTATTTCGTCTCAGTTGCCCTGGCATATGAGATTCATACCACACATCATTGAAGTTGTACTCATCATCTTGGCCTTTATAATAAATCTAGCTCGAGGAAAAGAAAATGAAATAATAACAATATCGCAAATACTTAGTGCTATGTAACAGAATATCGACATATTCTGTACGCATCGCAATGTTTAGGTTACGAAAGCTTATGCTAAATCCTTCAAAACTTCTCCTAAGGATACATTATATTGTCACAAATGACTGTATTAATTACACTCAGGTGACTCAAGTAGTAGGTGTGACGTCACTCCCTCCCCTCCTTTATGACTGGATGAGTGGTCTTTGGGCGATGGACGCTCTCTTTTAAACTGACTCTTGGTGAAACAAGATGTATCTGTAGGCGACTCCACTTCTGGTCAGGTAAATGGCCGTTATGGCCGCCTTTGTAATCTGATTGTTGTAGTAAATATTCTTATTAAGTGAATTCCACATTTAATTAGCCTTACCCTACCTTTGCAGAAATGAAACTTTTATAGAAAAATCCCAACCTCTCGCCAAGGCATGTAGTTCTGCTCTGAGTGTTGGCTCCCGTGTTTGACCTGACCACGTGTTCCTTAATTTTTACAAACTAAGATCAGGCCGTCACAATATGATATATATATATATTATAAATCATTTGAATTTATTATTAGTTGGGAACTGAAACAAAATGTAGATATGCTCGCCTCGATGGCGTAGCTGGTAGCCTGTCTGCCTCATGTTCAAGAGGTCCCGAGTTCAAATCTCGGGTCGGGTGAGTTACCTGGATAAATTTTTCCGGGGTTTTCCTTATCCTGAAAATGAATATCGGGTAGCTCTACGCTCCATGGACCCCGGACACATTTGAGCATCATTTTACCCATTTCATTCATCTTCCGATATTACTTAACTTTCGAGGACGTAAATTAAAAAAAAGGTAGATAATGATCATCTATAGACTCAAAACATTTGGTCCGATTTCGTCAATAGATCTATAAAATATTTCTCTTTGCAATATTTATGCAATTTCAATAAGTTCTACAAATTAACAGTTTAATAATAGTTTGGTAGGATATCATTCTTAGGCATGATTTGGTGCTCAGTTTCTGAGGTGAACAATAACGTTTAAACATATTTGACTCAGGACTTCAATGCTTAACACATTCCTGAAAGTTAATATAAGGCACAAAATGTACCTTTATAAGTTATTTTAAGTAAATATTGTATTAATTTTAACTAATAAATAAAACTTCGATAATTTATATTAAAATATCTTAGTGATTTTAAAGTTAAAAGCGATAAAAATGGGTAAGCCAGATATGTGTATGACGGTATCAGATTCTGGCGGGCCGGTAGCCAGAATAGTTGTTTTTAGGATAAAATTCAACCTTTCAACAATACAACAATAACTCAAAATCAATTCAAATTCAATTTAAATTCAAAAAATCCACTAAAATTCAACAACAATATTATTTTGGTGTGGGATAAAGATATTACGCCAAAACTGTTACATTCATCAAGTCACTAGCCACTTAAATACAGAATTCTATGGAAAAAATGTCTCCATCTGTAAGTTTCCCTAACTAAAAATATTTTCAGTGACCTGTCATGCACATTACTTAAATGCAAGTGTTCGGCATTATATTCTGCGATCGCCGCACATTTTTGAAAAAGTGCACCTCCACTTTTATTTTATTATATGTTACAAAGCTAGCACCTGCCAAGGGATAACAGCGAGAGCATTGTGCCGGGACATTGTTCTACGGGAGTTCTATTGCATGGTGACCTGAATTTATTGGTGTCATGACACTGAAATTCCAAGTTTGTATATGGAAAGCCAACAATCAACCACTTCTACCACCAACGGTGATCCAGAAGCATGTATAATCCAACTCTCGTGTTAGGTTATGCGATGAATACCATACTAGTAACTCTCGAGATCGCGGGTTCAACCCCTCTAGAAGTCCTGTATTTTTACATGAGTAAAAGGTTTAATATACGAGGGCTGTTCAATAAAGAATGATCATTTTTTTTTTACTTTCATAATTTTTCGCACTAAAATTCAACCTTATTATATTCTGTTAGTTTAATGTGAAACAAACATACCGTAGTAATTTCATTGTTGGCACTCCTGGTTCCCGCCTGTGAGAACCAGTAAAGTTCAGATATGTTCCGTCGCCTACCGCTGCAATGGAAGTAACATGCGACGAACAATGTGCGGCTTTGAAGTTATGCTTTCGTCTCAACACATATTCAGTTGAGGTCTTTGGAGAGTCTGTTCTTTCCTACAGCACAGCTCGAAGGAGGTTTAAAATGTTTAAGGAAAGGAGACAATCAATTTTAAAGGAAGGTGGACCCGGTGCTCCAGTTACTGCTATTATGGAAGAAAACATCAACACTGCTGCTGCTATTGTGAGAGAGGATCGATGAATTACTTTAAGATCACTTTCTGAAATACTGAACATTTCATTGGGTGCCACCCACACGTTGGTGACAGAAACATTACACATGAGACGTGTTTGTGCGCGATGGGTTCCAAGACTGCTGATTCCCGAACAAAAGGACATTCGCATGCAGGTCTGCATGCAGTTAAAGTTGATGTTAGAGGAAGATCCGGAGGTTCTTTCAAACGTAATCACTGCTGATGAAACTTGGCTACATCATTTTGATCCTGAGAGGAAACAGCAAAACTCAGTGCGGAAATCTCCTTCATCACCAACCCCCCAAAAAGCAAAAGTGTTTGCTTCTGCTGGGAAAGTTATGGTCTGCTAATTCTTTGATATTCATGGAATGGTTTATCAGTATGTTGTACCTTCACACATCAGTAACTGGACTATACTACAGGGACGTCCTGAAAACATTGCAAGTCCATATCAGGCGTAAAAGAACACATTTCCATGAACTAGGCTGGGTGCTGCACCACGATAATGGGCGGCCGCATATTGCCAATGTTGTTGCCGAATATCTTGCCAAAATTAACGGGAAGTGCATCTATCACCCTCCCTATAGTCCGGATTTAGCCTCATGTGACTTTTTTTATATTGCCTATTTTGAGGAAACGCCTTTGTGGGAGGCATTATCCATCATCAGAAGGAGTGGGGAAGGCTGCGAGGTGATTTTGAAGGATCTCTCAAAAAATGGTTTCCAATATGTCTTTGAAGACTGGCAGAAGCGCTGGGAGAAGTGCATCGCATTCAGCGGAGACTATTTTGAGAAGGACCATCAAAACTATTAGGATGAGTAAAGATACGTTGTCAATAAAAAAATGTGATGATTCTTTATTGAACAGCTCTCGTACCTATATGTTATTGAATTTAATTTAGATTGGCAGTATTTAATGATACTAAAATATAAATGAATATTTTATAGACTGAGAGAAGTAAATTTTGTACAAATTTGTGGACAATTGTCATGCAATAGTTTTAATTTTATAACGATATTCTGTGGGCATTATGGTAATCACTCATCACTGGAGATTTTAAGACACAGTTACCACTGTTAGAGATCCTAAAAGCCTTGTTAGAGAAAAATATTGGTCATGATCAAGGCTAGGAAATTCATGCTTTTTTTTTCTTCAAAGCATGTTATTCATATCCCAATAAATTACTATCAAGAAATACGAAACTTCTAGTACTCTTGATACCTTTTAGTGGGCAATGGACTCATACTAAATAATTGCTTCATATGTACAGTATATAAACGTTTCATATGGGAAACATTTTAAGAAATAAGCTATTTTGATTGTATGGTCAATTTTTACTGTGCACTGATGCAAATTATAAAAACGGAATGCCAATTGGTCCTAAGTCACATAGTGTGTTTCAGCTATGTAATTCAATGTTTATGGTCGCATTAGAATGAGTAATGCAGTACTCTGCAAGAAGCCTGTGAAAATGCATTCATTTTCAGATAGGCAGGTTAAATTTTAATTCATCCTTCATTTTGGATGCTTTCATATCATGAACTTCGGTGATGATAAACTAACCAATAATCTAGTGCCTTAAGATTAAAAATGCTTTATATGCTTAAAAATTCGGTAGTCAGTTCTGAAACCCCCTGTATATTGTCACGTCCCTGGCCATGATTGATATGACTGCTAACAACAGGTGGCCAGAACGGACGGGGAAACCTAGCTCAGCTGGGGTAATTAAAACACATCCTTGGCAGAAAAGGTCAGGATTCATACTGTATGCCCACGACAAGAAGTCTAGAGGTGCATGAAGGGCAGAGGAGCTTGAACTGTGTATCTGCTCCGGTAAGGGATCTGTTTACTAGGAAATGAGTGTTTGAGAGTGCATATGAGTCACCCATGCTGCCAGATCTAATGATTGTTGCAGTAAACGCAGCGATAGGTATTACGTATGGCTGAGTTATGTGACAACACTTGTGTATTTTAAATGAACCGTCCAACCGTTCACACTGGGAAGATGAGCTGTCCCATTGGGACATACAAGTGATTACGCTGCACATTCCTATAGCTTGCCTTCTTGTCGTGGGTGTACAGTAGGTGTTTCCCTATGAAGGATTGATATATTAATACACTAAACCATAATTGAGACATAAGAGATTTACTTATAAAACATAATTACAAAACATGTTCCAGTGGACATCATACCTGGAAAACTTGGGGGAGACGCCCAGCAGAGCCAAAAGTTGCCCACGCTATAAGAGTCATTACAAGATTAACACTTCCCACATCATCTCTAGAGCTGATGTCACAAATCACGTGGCTCAAGCCACCACCAAAGTCAAACATGTGATAATATAATCCATCAATAGCTATTATATCGTATTTCCATAACATTTCTTCAATGACCAGTAGAGATAAATGTTCAGGACTTAAGCAGAGAATTATTGAAAATGTGGAAATTAAATAAGTACTCTCAAATATATTGAATTGATAGATCTTAATGTTCTATATAGCCTCTCCAGCCTTCCCCAAAGTGGCCTTTACAAGAGGTTTTGTATGTGTGTGTAAGAGAGAGATAGATAGAAGGAGAGAATGTACGTTTAATGCAGCAGTATCACAAAATAAATGCTTTCCTCGGAAGATAGGCTGTTTGCCGAATTGCCCTGGATTGCGCACCCGTATTTGGTAGCTTCCTCTGTTTAATTCTATGCAACGGGCGCTGTGTAATATGCCATAGTGCTACATAAGCCTCCCACCACCCCGAAAGGCACGAATTTTTCCGTGTCAGTTCTCATACAAGCTCCACATTTTAGGGAGAGGGTGGAAACCAACGTAACTCAAGCGAGCAAAGCCAAGCCTAGCCGGAAACGTGGTTACGTAATTGAACTTCCTTCGACCATGGACAAATAAAACGGAGAGGGTGGGAGAGCAGGAAGGAATGGGATTGTCTAGCAGGAACTGAGGTGAGTGGTCTGGAAATGGACATCTACTTCTTCGACCTCCTCGTTCTCGTTAAAACTACATTACACATGCTCGTACCATGACTAATAGGCCTGCTCCATTAAGGAATGTCCCTTTGTGATTTTTAACGAGAATGCATGTTGGTGCAGAGTCTGAAGAAATTCCATGCTTAGTTGAATGTCAGATGTTAGCTTTGGTTGCCCACGGGACGTTTCCTTCGTGAACAACAGTAAATGAAATGAATCTTCCACTTTGTGAATTCAGAGTGATTGCAATATCATGAGAAGATTTTGTTGTTGCACCATCTGTTATCAGCATCAAAACAAATATTACTCCTCAGGGTCGTATATGCCAATGTCATTACATTTAGTGTTATCTCTAGAATCTAAATCTAAGGGGGGAACATCTAATCTCCAATAGCACTCATTTCCATTTTCACGATGCCGTTCCCTGAGTTCGACAATTTTTATATGCCGCCACGTGTCTTCAAATGTTAAGCCTCTCAGTCCTATTCGAATTTCACTTCTCTAAATTTTATAACTTCGCCTATGTGCATTTTTCAGTTCTTTGGAATTTCTGAACGTATTTAACTCCAGGAACACCTAGAGCTGAAGAAGTTCTTATTCACTGGCATTCCGATTTCATTGACTGCACTGACTTACACTAAATACTTTTCCTTAACACGTAAAATGGCTCATGACTTCTTACCAGACAAGTAATAAGTTTTTCTTCCTACAGTATGTAATGACTTCAGTATACGAAAATTATGTATTGCAGTTATGTATCAATGTCCCCACCATTTCTTCATAAGATTAATAACCCTTCAAATACTTGGGTAAAATTATTCATTACTGTATTTATTGCACCATACTCTTAGTTCAAAAACAAAGATAGAACCTGACAGTTAATCGCCGATACATTAATTTAACCACTAAATAAAAATGTAGCATTCATATACTTGCCCGCTTCAGTAGCGTAGATGGTTGCGTGTCTGTCTCACGTTCGAGAGTTCCCGAGTACGAATCTCGGTCAGGGCGAGTTGCCTGGATAAGGGTGTTTCCGGAGTTTTCTCTTATCCTAAGAGATGAATGTCGGCTAACTCTAAGCTCTATGGACTCTGGACTCATTTGAGCATCATTTCACCCATTACACTCATCGTCCGATATGACTTAACGTTGTAGGACGTAAATTACAAAAAAAAAAAAAAAAAAAAAAAAAAAAAAAAAAAGTCTCATGCTAATTATAAATGCAGAACGTTAGAGTATAATTCAAGTTAGTATCAGAATATCTCTTTGTAAAAAGGTGTATTTCTATGGTTTGGCAGATGAATACTCTCTTGATAGGAAATTTTTAGTCCTGAAATTGTGGAAAGATAACACCTGCTTAAAGGTAACTGAAAACGAAAATCGGTTAAGCCTAGAAAATATAAAATCACTCAAATGGTACAAAACTGTATGGAGCTAAAATTTGAAGGACAATGTTTTATTAATCAAGTACGTAAAGAAAGCATATATCCCTTGAAAGCTGCTCCACCTCTCAGTTTTTCAACATTTGGCTTTTTATTGTGAATGATTTTAGCATAGAGATGTTATCCTGAGGTTCCTTCAAGTGTCCCTTTGAATTTCGCTTTTATGGTGTGGTTTTATAATAAAAATAGCATAAGAAAATGTACTACAATCTATTAAAGTATTGACAACATATAATAGAACTTTAATAATATACTGCACCTCCCAACAACACTTCTCTACTATTTATTAATTCCAACGAGACCACGGATCATTCAATATTTAGAAGCCAAGGTTAGCTTAGAAGACTACAAAGACTATCAAACACATGGACATACATTCAGTCACACAGAGATACAAAAAGAGCATAACAAAAATGTTTTTCCAAACTTTGTTTCCCATCGCTTAGAATAATGTTATGTGTTCCATATAGAATTATTATTAGAGAATGAACATTCTTAATTAACGTATTACTGAAATATAAAACCGTAAGTTTATAAATGTATTTATTAACAAGGAAAACAGTCATACAACGTATAATTTATTGACACTTTGGATTAACTCGTTGACACCTGAGGTTCAAATGCAGTCAGGGCCATAACAGTGACTGAGATAACCACCCCTTCAAAATTTATTTTCCCAATAATCCTTTCATTTCATGTATCAACACAGTTCGTGGCGAAAATTGCCTACCAACCACCGGGGCTAGTCTATAACTACAGGGCTAACTGAGCCTATTTTCAGCTAACGGCGGGTCTCTCTCGGAAACATTCATAGGTTCCTTTTCCAGAACGTTGCCTTTGTATTCGAGGTGTATATAAGGAACTGACAAGTTCCAGGGCATGGCAATAGTCCTTTCATTAGAGAAGTAGGTGGTTGTAGTTCAGTTCAGGACATTTGAGCTGATAGAGTACAGTGGACAGTGCCAGTACTGTGAAGTTCTGAGTTGTGAGTTACCAGTTCAGTTGTGCCTCGATTCGACGAGTTAGTTGTGTTCTGTTGTGTGTATGCACAACAGTATCCCAACTGTATCTCTTTGCGCTGGTTTATCACCTAAATTATAAACAGCTTAAGCAGAAACTGGTCTTTTCATTTGCTGCAATATGCATATAACACGTATATGGCTTTTTGAAGTCCAGTCTGCTGGTAGGAAGGGGCTTCAGACTGCAGTGAACTGTTGAGACCTATTTTTACTCGTGTAACTTTGAACGAATGTAGAATAAATGTGATAAATCAGTACAGTAATTTCTATAATATCTAATAATATCTTTTGTCCATACTGGAATTTCTCTTCTTAATTTTAGCGATATCACAATTCCCTTCTGTTTCAGTAATTATGCATCCTAATTGCAAAATCTCCATGCTTTATACACTGCTTACTATATATAGTTTTAGTTCAGCGGTAATTTTGGTAGTTATGATATAGTGATATTTTACATTTGTATTCCTATAATCTGACATAATTGAATTACCGCGTGATGCCAAAATTGCGTGGCAAAATTGATCATTCTGTCAAGAAATTATAAACATGTAGACAAAACAGTGGAAGAAATAATTTAATTAACTTAAAATAAATACATTATATAAGACACCCCAGTGCATGTTTTTTTTTTTTTTTTTTTTTTTTTTTGAGATTATGAAGCCATTAGCCAGAATGCTTAAGTGTTTAGGAAAAGCAAGTAGGATAAATAAGTGTAGCAAAGATATTTAGGCGACGTTATCAAGTCAAGAGGAAATACATTAGCTCAATGTTCAGTCTGTTAAAATTCAGGACGTTTAAGACGAGACCTGCCAAAACAAACTTTCTCCAGGTTTGAAGGTTAGAAATGGCACCAAGTTCTTTGAATTTCTCAACTCGCAAAGTAAACTTTATAATTCAGCTGCGAATAAGCAAGTTACAATTTCACAACATGTGTAGGAGTCTGGTGGGGGGTAATGAAGTAGGCGAAACATTTGTCGATAAGAGAGGTTTCTTTTTTCTAAAAATGCGTGTCTTTTATTGTATTTTTATTCCTTTATATTACAGAAGTGTTCAGGTGTTATCGATTATCGGCAGTCCGCAGTGTTCAAAGGAAGCGCTAGAATAACGGATACTCCGAGGATATTCCGATTAACATTACGAGTCAAGGCAGCATAGCTTCTCATTGTTATTATTGATTAGGTTTCTTTTTTTAACTGAAAAGTAGTTATACGTCAGAAGTAAGAAGGCGTCATTCCTCGATAGAGACAGTTTCTAGTACTAGGATTCAAAAACAGCATTTCTACATCCGCGAAGTCAGTATGCTGCTTCAAGTAGCTACTTTATTATAGTCCATTAAATGTACCAGCCAATATAACTGGTGTTGTCGATCTGCAAACCCACATTTGAGAACAATACTCCGTAGTTCAAAACTGTAGCAGCCGCCTGCAGATTTATTGGAGACCAGGGAATTTAGAACAAAACGAAAGTGAAGCTCGGAGGGAGCCGTTATCAGACATTGGTGAATGTGTTCTTCGGACAGCATATCGGTTAGGATTCTTACAAGGGCTGTTCAACTAAGAATGATCACATTTTTTTTTTTTTTTTTTTTTTTTTTTTTTTGCCAATGTACCTTTACTCATCCTCTTAATTTTGATAGTTCTTCTTAAAATATTCTCCCCTGAATTCGATGCACTTGTCCCAGCGTTTCTGCCAGCCTTCAAAGACATGCTGGAAACCGTTTTTTGAGAGATCCTTCAAAATCGCAACCACAGCCTTCATCACTGCTTCTGACGATGTATGACTCCCACGAAGGCGTTTCTTCAAGTTAGGGAATAGAAAAAAATCAGATAGGGCTAAATCCGGACTATAGGGAGGGTGAGGGATGCACTTCACTTTGATTTTTGCAAGATATTCAGCAACAACATTGGCAATGTGCAGCCGCGCATTATCGTGGTGCAGCCTTCAGCCTGCTTCACGGAAATGTGGTCTTTAGTGCCAGATACGGACTTGCAATGTTTACAGGACATTCCTGTACTGATTTGTGTGCAGGTACAACTATTCCATGAATATCAAAAAATGAGATGACCATAATTTTCCCAGCAGAAGCAACCATTTTTGCTTTGGGGGGGTTGGTGATGAAGGAGATTTCGACACAGAGCTTTGCTGTTTCCTCTCACGGTCAAAATGATGTAGCCAAGTGTCATCAGCAGTGATTACGTTTGAAAGAAGTCCCGGATCTTCCTCTAACATCAACTTTAATTGCATGCAGACCTGCATGTGAATGTCCTTTTGTTCGAGAATCAACAATCTTGGTAACCATCACTCACAAACACGTCTCATGTGTAATGTTTCTCTCACCACCGTGTTGGTGGAACCCAATGAAATGTTCAGTATTTCAGAAAGTAATTTTAAGGTAATTCGGCGATCCTCTCTCACAATGGCAGCAGCAGTGTTGATGTTTTCTTCCGTAAGAGCAGTAACTGAAGCATCGGATTCACCTTCCTTTGAAATTGATTGTCTCCCCTCTTTAAACATTTTAAACCACCTTTGAGCTGTGCTGTAGGGAAGAAAAGGCTCTCCATAGGCCTCCTGTAACACTGTATAGGCCTCAACTGAAGATTTGTTGAGACGAAAGCAGAATTTCAAAGCTACATGATTCTTCCTTGCGTGTTACCTCCATTACAGCGGTAGACGATATCGAACATGTCAGAATTAGGCTGGTTCTCACAGGCGGGAACCAGGAGTACCAACAATGGAATACTACGGCGTGTTTGTTTCACATTAAGCTAACAGAATATAATAAGATTGAAATACAGTGCGAGAAATTAGGACCGTAAAAAGTTATGATCATTCTTTATTGAACAGCCCTCGTATATAGATATTGTCTCATAAGTAAAGTCATTTTTAAGAAAAAAAACGTATTTGAAGTGTGCCCTGACAAGCAACTAACTATTTTCCAAATCACAGGGCGTTCGATTCTATGGTCTTGAGCCATCGTTCGGCGAGACTTTATCAACTCACGATGGTACCAGGCTCTGATTTTTGATGCGAAGAATTCGGGGACACCTACTTGCACTGCTTCAAAGTTTCAAAGTTTCAAAGCTTCAAAATTTCTTCCACGTACAAAATGGGCTATGGATCCTAAAAGACGATAATCTGGTGATGCGAGATGAGGACTGTATGCTGGGTGTGGTAGCAGTTGGAATCCTCCCAATTCCTTAACTTTTTCCATGGTTGTTCGTGCAGTATGGTGTGTTGAATTGTCCTGTTACAACAGAACTCTATTTATGTTAACTAATACTGGGTATCTACGTCTCAAAATCGCGTGAACTTGTTCCAGTTGTTGAGAATAAAGTTCCGCATAGTAACATTCCCAAAGGGAATTAGTTTAACTCACAAATCGACCCTGCTTTTTATGCCATTTGGAGTAATTTAGGAATTATATGCTTTGAAATTTGTTTCTAAAGAAACTTCGAAATGACCTTTAACGTAAAACCCAATGATGTAACAATGGCTGTTTAGAAAGCAGCTGATGCAACGAAAAAGTTATTAGTCTGTCTGTTATAGTTTCTCATTTATATAAAATTCACAGTATTATAGTCTCTATATAACAACATTTAAGGTGTACCTTTTATTCGCCGTATCAATATACTGAGCATATGAACATTTTAATCAAATTTCTAAGCTGAATTTCATAAATAAGGACATAATGGCTACTCCAATAGTATATTAAACTGGGAATCAAATTTTGTATCTCTATTATAATTTTTCAGTGATGTTCCTCGTACGATTTATTTCTTTCATTTCTTTCATTTTTAAGAGAAGGGGTTTAGTTGCTCTCGAAGTAAATATTTACGTTAAAATATATATATCCAGAAGGCAAAAATTAAGTTGAAGGTAGGATCCGCATATTTCATAATAAGATGTTTTGGAGAGTGTTTGGAAACGCCTTTCTGAGCGTAGCTGCTCTATAAGCAGCAAGGAATCCGATTTAACGCATTAATTTCGCTTGGTGATTTATTTTTCTACGCTCCACTAATGGAAGAAGAGAGAGGAGAAATATGATGACTATCCTCTTAAGTGCTTCCATTTTCTCTGAAGTACTTCAGCTGGAACTAGTGAAATATGTTCACTGTGATTATATGGCGTATTGAGACGGTGGTGCCGAGAATACGCAGTGCAACCTGGGCGCTGCTGGTTAATGAAGCACAGACCACAGGTTTAAAATTTAACGCGTTTCATAATTGCCCAAACGTTGGCACACTGCACAGGAGGCACATAAAAACACATTGATATCCTCGAAGTTTACTTATAGGATCCTTGCAAAACATAATTTCAATAAAACTATATAGGTCATTGGGCTGCTGTGGTCTTGGAACTGCTGCAAACAATTATACTAACTTTGAAGGGCCTTATTAATTGAATAATTATACTTTGAATAAAATTTATTTATTACTTTTTAATGTTTATAATATAAAATCAAGGAAATGAACAGGAACTTACCCTCAAGGTTGTTTCAATTAGTAATACATTTTAAAATAATAACGTATAGCATTATATTAATAATTTTCAATTTATCACTTTTTCTGGCAACCATAGGAGCTCAAACCGATCAATAATAGATTTTCAGTGACGTTTTTATCTTGCCCTTTTGTGGTTATATAAACGATAGATCGTTTCTGTAATTTATACATGTCAGTACCCAGATATTGTAAATTGCACACACACACACACACATTTTGTTATGTTTGTAGACATTATATCCGATCTACATAAGTCAAACATAAAACTGTGCTTGAAATAAAATTCTAATGTTACAAATATTATTTCGGTGTGGCTGTTGGACATCCAAATGTTCCATTGGCTCGACACGTGTCTTGCGCTAGCTGTGGGTCCAACTTAAAAGGTTGCTTATGTGGAACACAAATTCTATGTTCTTTGGACATCTTCTAATAGAGAGCCAGCTAACCATCACAATTGTTGCTTTTGTATTGTTGGCCTTACACGTTTTAAGAGCACTAAAAATAGAAAATATATTCCATACCCTAGCTCACAATCATCTATTCCTACAGTACCTCACTCTCAGAAGCTGTCAGTTCAATTGTTACCAGATCACTATAATACTGAAGATGAAGTAACTACAAAGTTATAGTAATGATATTACTTTCTCTAACAGTGATGAGAACAATGGAAGAGTGCGTAATACGTAGGTATGTTGAAAGAAAGCATTGGTATTGCTGCAAAAACATAGACGTTCTGACATTTCACACAGGAAGGTAAAATATTTTGTGCCCTAATCTGTATTTTGTTCTCTTTTAACCTTCGGCGAGTGCATTACTTTCCTTAAGACCAAATGCAAGTACTGCTGTCAACTTCAGTGTACCCTTGAGGTGGTTGTGACTGGTTATTGCAATATATATTGTCACCCAATTAGCGGAAGGCAAAACCAACGACAGCTGAGAAGGGACCAGGGGCAGCCGAGCCACTCACCCCATTAATCTCAGTCACTAACTGAGGGGTGATTAGGGAAATGTCACTTGTCGCTGGCTGCCTCCTTCCCCTTCCCCTGTCCACTGGAACTTTCGCGGTGATTCACGGAAACCAGAGACTTCTAGAAAAACAGTGACATTCCTATAAAAGGGGGCTTCAATGAGTGAGTCGGTGAGTTCTTGGCAAGCAGCGTAAGAGTGCAGTGCTAGTGTAAGGACGAGAAGACTGTGTACGTGCAACAGAAGAATTTACGTAATTGTGAGCGTAAAGTGGAATTGTAACGGACGAACTGGTGAATCGTAATTGTGTGCATTACGTAATTCTGTGTAATTGGCAAGTGTTTAACTGTAAGTCGGTGGAAATAAAGAACATTTTTGAGTGGTGTAATTGGACTTTTCATTTCACGAACCCACCAAGTCACAATATTCTATTTATAGAAAGGGGAAAACCGGCACAACGAAGATAGAGGCCAATAAACCAAATTCCAACAAATAGAGTTTTGTTGTTTGAAATAAAGTGGGCGATATTTGACTAATGGATATGTGAAAATAGTTTATGCAGTTGTTCTGTCTCTGAACAGTTATACTGGCACTTATTTTGCATTATTTTTGGAGTACTCTGGCGCATCACTTAGTATTCAATGCGGCTTTTTTATTTCTTAGTTTACATCCTCCAACGCTAAATCAAAGACGATGAATGAAATGGCTGAAGTAGTGGTCAAATGAGTTCGGGGTCCATAGAACTTACAGTTTCCCAACACTCGTTCTTTAGGATAAGGGAGAACCCCGGAAAAAGAACATTATATAGGTAACTCACCCCAATTGATAATCGAACTCATGACTTCTTGAATGTGAGGCAGATGCTAACATCTACGCTACCGAGGCGGGCTTATTCGGTGCACTTATTATACAAATGGCTAAGGGAAAAGTGGTTCAACCATAGAAATATATAGATAGAGTCAAACTGAAAAATTCAATGCCACGTCCGGGAATGGAATCACGTATCTCCCAGCCGTGGCATTGAATTTTTCAGTTTGACTCTATCATATATGGCTAGTGTGAAGGAACGATCAATTTCCATCAATAAACTTAAATAATGGAAATATATATTTTGACTCTGTGGATTCGTAGAAAAAAAGTCCAGTTGCAGAAATTCCAATATGCTCTTTATTTACGCAGAAATACACTTTGGTCAACCCTTACAGTAGCAGAATTACGTAATATACAGAAATATAGCCTTCAAGTTCGTCTGCCACACCCACAAACTAAGAGTTCACCTTCAAAACACAGCTGCACGTACACGAATCTAATTACGACACTCTCGTGACGACTGTCTCACTACTACTCCCGATAAACTAGCCACGGCTTCGACCATTCATGTTTCTGGAATAAACAAATATGCACTAGAATCTTCTAATTATCTAATTTTATCTGTTTCGGCAAGTCTTTTGTGTGAGTCGGCCGCGCTATAGCGATAATGGGTTCGCGACAATATTTAAGCACAGTGTGTATGAAACTACTTCTTTTTCTTTTTTTTTAAAAAAAAAGAACACCGATCATGCTGCAAGCATACGGGAGGGATGGAGAGGAGTACAGACGCTGAAAAGGAACGCTCGAGACAGCTGATTTGTTAAGTTCATTGTTTTCTTTTACTTTTCATTTTACAATAACCAACTTTTAGAGGTACAGCATTCAGGTTGTCTTCTAACCACTGTGCAGAGAAAATTAACTTTTAGCAGAGAAAAGTACATAAATATTGATATTTATTTCTCTATATTGTCACACCCTACATTAGAATAGATTTAATATTTATTAGCTTTGGGGGGAATCCGTAGCGGTAGAGCTAAACTATCTCAACAAACACTAGTTACACCACGCGGTAGGGTGGACATGTTATTTTACTGATAACTAGCTTACCTGCATGGTGGTGAAAGGTGGAAGGTCCAGCGAAGGAAAACTCACAAATGCATTTTAAAAAGAGGTTTAATAATCCCAGACAACTTACATTCAATGAGGTTCGTGTTCCGGAGGGTTGCTACAAACACATCCTCTCACGCTGGTGGCGGCCGGTCGTCTGGGGGAAGAGGATATGCCATCCCCCCTCCCCAGCGCAGCCAACGAACAAAGTTAAGCCAGTCGCCAGGTCTGACAACCCATACAGGGTTGCCACACCTCCCCCCGGACCACAAGCTGTTGACCCAGGGTCAACAGAACAATTAATAACAAACGAAAAGAAACTCGCTCGAGTGATGGAACAAAAAAAAATTAGCATACAAACATCACAAACAGTATTATACACATAAATCTTGTCTCTTGACGTTACACATTCGTTTCTTTACTCCAGTGTCTGTCTATAACTTTAATTAAAAAGCCCTAAAAGAAAAATAAATGAAGTTCAGCACTTTTCACCACTACTGCACCAAGCAAAAAAAGTTTCACAACCTGCCTGAACAGTACATTCCATTCCCACTGGTCTCACAAATGTAATAAAAAAACTTGAAGCTTGCACTGCAGTCACTGATGAATAAAGACCACTGAATTGAGCACAATTGTACTTGCTCTACACTGAATAACAATGTGGGGCATTAATAGTTCTTCTGCCCCCAACACAGGTACGAAGTGACAGCACTAATAGCTGCCAAAGCTCTGACGAACAGTGGTCATAAAGGGCGGACCAGAGCCCGATGACACAAGGCAGTGTGGCAGGTTTAGCACTCCCATGGTGCAAACAGTTCGGTAGGAACAGTGTGGTGCAGCAGGAACGCAGATAAATAGGGCTGACTTGATACGTATCATCATACTACAACATTATTTCCAAAAATATAAGTGTACGTCAATTACAGAAGACAACTACATCATTAAAACAAACTTCGCTTCTGAACAATAATAAATAATAAAAAAACATTTAGGTGCACCCCATCTGGGTAGCAAGATACATGATAAAACTAAGATAATTTCCATCACTCGGCAATATATAGAGCTTACAAATTTTGACAAGATAAATCAAATAATCTTCACAAAATAATCTTCACAAAAGAATACATAAAACGTAGGAATGTCACAATCAAAACTTTACAAAAACCCCTTAGGGTAGAAATAATACAATACACACAGCACAAAATAATTTGACCTTCCAAAACATTGAATAAAAATATTACAAATTTTCAAAATACCAAAACTTACAATTAGAGGGGTACCCCAAAATATTACACGTGGCCATAAACTTTTTAACAAAACTGACGTGTACACTTAAACAAAAATGAGCTCAGTTTTTCTCTTTGTTTTACCATTATAATTTCAATCATATTTATTATGTGCGCGCACTACTTAATATCATCAGTACTACTACCTTTCAAATCAACAAAACTACTTACAATCTACCAACATCAACATTTTGCATGCCAACAAAACTACTGTCACATTACTACACCAACAAAAAAAAAAAAAAAAAAATCGTTCTACAACACAATACATAGAACAAAACTGAAAGAAAAATTAAGTTCTGGGGCCTCAAAATTTCACATCCTAGCTACACAAAAGAGAAAATATAGTATCATGTCTTAGCCTATTCTAAAAACTTTTGTATACATTGAAGGGTACTTTTGCTTTTCAACATAAAACTTAGAATTCAATAAACCATTAAAGCATACTGGTAATCACACAACTCCAAAATATATATATCACTCTTAATCCAAAACAATTTTATCAAAATGTTCAAACTATTAGCATCCTGCAATAAAGAGACAAAGTAAACATCTGTACTAGTAATGTGCTATCTCACAAATACCTGGTAACTATGGCGAGGATGACAAACAGAACATCCCCAGGTCTCAGCTTCATAACAGTCATTCACAAACCTCTCTGTGATTCAGGTTTTCCTCATCATCTTAGCATGCACATTTCAGCACCAATGCTAAACAAAACTAAAAAAATACACTTAATTACTTGCATCGATAAGCACATTTCAGCCATTTATCGAGCCTAAAACACTGGATTAACGGGCACATTACAGCAACCCCATTAACCAGATAAACTTTACCTCTACATCTTTCACATAATCACACATAATTTCATTCATCCTTCTTATCGAGGTAGCACAGCACTATTCCAGAATGTAAACTTAAAATTAATAAACAAAATTTCAATTTTCTAATCATTGCAAAATTTATCATAAAATGATGTTATTCAACTCAAAACAGTTATTAGGGAACATATACTTTTAATATCAATTAATTGTGACTTTCAATAATAACAATTGTATGTTCAACTTTTGACATCTAATTCATCAAACATCTATCCAAGTATTGCCATTTGCCAATAATATACATCATATTCCAAAACAAAATAGCTTAGCACACTATACACTAAATCTCAAAATTCACACTCAGAAATCAAGGGACAATATACTTTACATACAACCTTTTTTACATTTAATGTGACACAAAAGAAAAGCAAAATGCATTTACAGTCTATATGGTCCCACAGGATCAAAATATGGGAATATCCTAGAAACATGTACTGATTGTTCCTTAACTCTAGGAGCATTTGGTCGACGAACCACATAAGTAACAGGAGTAATTTGTCGAACAATTTCAAAAGGCCCAAAATATCTATGAAGCAATTTGGTACATTTTCCCTTTTTCCTAATTGGAGTAAAAATCTTAACAAGCTGACCTACTGCAAAATGAGTATCTCTATGCTTAGCATCATATCTTTCTTTCTGTTTAATCTGTTGCTGATTAATATTATGGATGGCTACTTCACGAGCTTTCTGAATCTCTTCCAAAGTTTGCCGAACAAATAAATCATTTGAAGTGGCCTGAAGTTGCACCTGATTTGGTAAGGAAGGTTCACGACCATATATCAAATAGAATGGTGAAAATTTTGTAGTTTCCTGAACAGAAGAATTGTATGAAAAAATCACATATGGTAAAACATTAGACCAATTGCGCTGATTTGAATCCACAAAATGACTAAGACAATTTAGTAAAGTCTGGTTAAATCGTTCAGTAAGGCCGTTGCATGCAGGGTGGTATGAACTAGTAAAATGAGGGGAAACTGACAAAGCTTTCAAGAGTTCCTGGGTTACTTCACTCAGAAAGACACTACCACGATCAGACAGTAACATGGCAGGGGCCCCATGCCTGCAAATAATCTGATGTAAGATGAACTTAGTAACCTGGGGAATGGTAGCCAAAGAGAGAGGGGCAGCTTCAACCCACCTAGAAGCATATTCTGTAGCAACTATGATATACTTATGACCCGACGTAGAACGAGGCAAAGGGCCTAACAAATCTATTCCCCAACGTTCTCCAATAAAGTTAACTGGAATAGGCTGCAAAAGACCAGCAGGTTTTTGATTCTTAGGTGCCTTCCTAGACTGACAACTTGGACAAGTTTTCACAAAATGCTCAATATCTTTTTTCATACCTATCCAGTAGTATCTTGAATTAATCTTACTAAAAGTTTTAGAAAAACCTAAATGACCAGATAGTGGATCATCATGACATGAGGACAAAATTTCATGCTTTAACACCTCAGGAATGACTAGTAAATGCAAGGGACCAGTAGAACTCGAATTTTTCCTGTACAAGACATCACTTTTCAAAATATAGGTAGAAGCTTGACGTTGAACCTTAGCAGGAGCAGATTCAGGATCCTTAAGGGCATTAATAATTGGAGTCAGAACTGGATCATCATTTTGTTTCTGAGCAACCTCAACTGGTGATAGCAAACAGGTAATTAGCTCATCAAGTTGTTCAATTTGATGCTCTTCAGGCTGTAACACAGGGAACCTTGACAAAACATCTGCGTCATTATGTTTCTTACCAGATTTATAACATATATCATAATCAAATTCCTGTAACTTTAGACTCCATCGAGCCAATCGGCCTGTCAAATCCTTTAAATTTTTCAGATAACAAAGGGAGTGATGGTCTGAAATAACATGCACTTTATAGCCATACACAAAAGTCCTGAAATGTGTTAAACCAAAAACGATTGCCAAAAGCTCTAACTCTGGTACACTGTAATTTCTTTCACATTTTGACAAAGTTCTAGAAGCATATGCAATAAGTCTAAGATTATCATTTACTTTCTGTAGTAAAACACATCCTATTCCTAGACCACTAGCATCAGTGTGTAATTCTGTATAGGCTCCAGGATTATAATGAGCCAACACAGGAGCAGAAACAAGAGAGTTCTTTAACTGCTGGAATGCTGTTTGCTGATCCGGGCCCCAAATAAAACTTTGACTTTTCTTGGTCAGCTGAATCAATGGATGGGCAATGTAAGAGTAATTCTTAATAAATTTCCTGTAGAAATTGAACAAACCCAAAACTTTTCTCACGTCTCTAACATTCTTTGGGCGTGGTAGTTCTTTGATCACTGTAACTTTCTCAGAATCTGGGGAAATTCCATCTTTAGATACTTCAAAACCCAATAACTTTATCTTTTCCATAGCAAAGAAACATTTCCCAGGTTTCAGTTTAAAATTATGCATTTCCAAACGTTGAAAAACAGCTTCTAAGTTTTCTAATAATTGTTCAAAAGTTTTGGCAAAAACAACAATATCGTCCAAATATGCTAAAGCTTTCTTAAATTTCAAGTCTCCTAACAATTTCTCAGCAACAAAACTGAAAAATCTTGGTGCATTAGCAAGCCCAAAAGACAAACGTTCAAATTCATACTGCCCTTCATGAGTAACAAATGAGGTATACTTTTTACTATTCTCCTCTAAAGGAATTTGAAAGTATGCTGACAACAAATCTAAGGAAGCAAACCATTTAGCTTCTCCAAGGTAACTAAGGAGGTCATCAATAAGAGGCAAGGGAAAGGCTGAGTTTACTGTAACCTTATTCAGTTGACGATAATCTACACAAAACCGCATAGAGCCATCTTTTTTCTTTACCAACACCACAGGTGATGACCAAGGTGACTGAGAATCTCTAATAATACCAGCATTTTTCATTTCCTCTACTTGTTGGGAAATAATCTCTTTCTGCTTATGAGCTACCCTATAGGGTCGTTGCTTAATAGGTTTTTCATCCTTTACCTCTATTTTAAATTCCGCTACATTAGTTGAGCCTAAATCTTGCAATGAAGTGGCAAAAACATGTTCATATTTTAACAACAGATTATGAAGATCTGACTTTTGAGCTTCAGTTAAGTTGGTATTAACATTAAATTCAAACTTTGGAGCGTTCAATGGAGTAACATCCTTAGGTGAAACTGAGTTACTTTGAACAAATGCAACTTCATGAGCATTAGCTAATACAGTTTTAGCAAAAAGTGTTTGAGGAACAGCTGAATTATTATGTACTGGTATCACTAAGTCCTTTGAAGATTTGCAAACTACAGGTGGAATAGAAATATTCTTCTTATGCATAATACTGGTAGAAGGCTCGAACATAACCTCATTTGTAATATCAGCTGAAGGCTGCACTGCCACAAAACAAGTAGTAAGCGGTGGCAATTTAACATCTTTTACAACAGAAACTTTATTAACTATCTGTACCTCATCGTTCAATGGAATCACAGCAATATCTGTAAAGGGACCACCACATGTTGTTTCAAAAGGAATGTGTACCATTTCTCCCTCATGAGTTTGAATCTTAACTTCTGCACAAGAATAATCAATGGTAACTTTATGTGAAGTTAGAAAGTCATTACCCAAAATGAGATTATGTGCCAAGTCTTTTACCACTAAGACATCTTCCTGAAAAACAAAGTCATTAATTTGAAATTTCAAATTTGTTTGATAAGGCGCATCTAATAACTTGTTACCAGCTGTTTTAAGCAAAATCTCGACAGGTTTCATTTTAGAAATGTCATTGATATGAGCTGCATTCACAATGCTAACTGCACTTCCTGTATCCAACAAAATTGGAAGTTTTGACTCCCCAATGGACCCCAAAATTTGCAAAATTTGACCTGGAAGAGAAACAACATTAGACACAGGTGAACTTACTTTGGGTACCTCTAGGTTATGTCGTTGGAGGCTGGGCCTCTCGAGTTTTTTGAAGCAGATGGTGAAGTCCAGCAATTACGTGCCATATGACCACGCTTGTTGCAATTGTAACACACAATAGGTGCCTGTTGTCTCCTTTCATGATATCTTGGAGGCTTAAGTGGAGGTGGCTGCACAGTAGATGCAGCAGCAGCGAATTGAGACTGAAGTTGTTGCATTTGGGTAGCAAGTTTAGTGACCTGTTCACTCAATGTGGAAACAACATTAATAACTGGTTCAGAGTGATTTACACTTTCAAACCGTGATAAAACAGGTGCAGATGACACAGGTGGAGAAGTGTAAGTTGATGTTTGTGCTTGTACTAAATGTTGTCTATGTTGCACATAAAAATTAGCTTTATCAACGCTTTTAATAATTTGTAAAACCTCCTCAACTGTTTGTGGATTTAATGGGAGCAAAGCTTGCACATACTGAGGTTTCAATCCTTTCACTAAGTTTTTTACCTGCTCCATTTGTGTCATTGCAGCGTTAACTTGGTCACACAAGGATAATACATCATAAATGTAATCTAATACAGGTTCATTTTCTAATTGTACCCTCTGCCTAAGTTTAATTTCCAACAATTCATCTTGATTGGACATTTGAAAAGCTGCCAAAAACTGTTGAGTTAGAAAATGCCAATCATGCTCAGGGTGTCTATGGCAAAAAGTTCGGTACCACAGTGCTGCTGTGTCTCGCAAGTAACATGGGAAAAACTTCAACTTTTGTACATCTGACCAACCATTTGCTGTAGAAACTAAGTTAAATTTTCTCAAAAATTCTGAAGGAGATATCAGTGCTATCCTGTCAAAACAGGGTGGATCAATAAAAGGCCGAGAAACTTGCATTGTCTGAGTCTGATTAACATTAGGTGCCATGGATACTTCTAAATTACTAGGTACATGTGCACTTTGATTAGCTAAAGCAGAAGTCGAAGCTATTACATCATGTGAATCCATTGTAACTGGCACATTGGATGATTGCCGCGTTTTCTTAGGCATTTTGACTTACTTTTAAGTAACACTGGACACCAGAATAAAATAAGCAGAATTACCAACTGGAATGAACACAAAAATGAAGTGCATCCTTCACAAAAACACCAAAAAGAAACTATTTACTTTGAATTTTACTGCCAAAACTCACACAGCGTCCCTTGAAAATCAACACGTGACCACGTGGTGTCCATTATCAATTTCCATGTAGTTATAAAAAAAAAATTTAGCACAATATTATGAAATAAGTTTACTATTGAAGAAATCAAATAAAAAACAGACCAAAAGTTAAAGGATTACGAGACGATGACCAGATTAGAATTTCTAACTAATTGAACACCACGCGGTCGGCCATGTTTCCTCCATCTTTCACCACCGTATACATTCAAATTTTTTTCATAAAAACCGGACTAAAGCAAGGAGAAAAAAAAAATTTTGAGATCTTACCCGGCGCCTCCACCAATATGTCACACCCTACATTAGAATAGATTTAATATTTATTAGCTTTGGGGGGAATTCGTAGCGGTAGAGCTAAACTATCTCAACAAACACTAGTTACACCACGCGGTAGGGTGGACATGTTATTTTACTGATAACTAGCTTACCTGCATGGTGGTGAAAGGTGGAAGGTCCAGCGAAGGAAAACTCACAAATGCATTTTAAAAAGAGGTTTAATAATCCCAGACAACTTACATTCAATGAGGTTCGTGTTCCGGAGGGTTGCTACAAACACATCCTCTCACGCTGGTAGCGGCCGGTCGTCTGGGGGAAGAGGATATGCCATCCCCCCTCCCCAGCGCAGCCAACGAACAAAGTTAAGCCAGTCGCCAGGTCTGACAACCCATACAGGGTTGCCACAATATCCTGGTCATAATGTTCTAGTCTCGTTAATTCTACTACGAATGTTTACAACAATGACTTATGAGTTACCAGAAAACAAGCTCAATTCTTCACTATTAACTTAGTATAGTTAAACACTATATAACCTAACTTACATAACTAATGAAATGCTTTTTAACAAGACATAATCCTATAGGATACTCCTCCCTCAGAAAAATGGTCACCAGCTGAATGTTCATTTAGGTGTTATTGCTTATCATATACAGTTTCTTCTCAAATTTAAGATTGTATTTCCTGTTAGTTGGCATAGGACAAAAGCCAAGAACATTTTATGCATATAATAGCAGACAGCTTATCAACATGGAGTAGGGCTGTCCTTGTGCCGAAACATGGCACAACTGAGCAACACCTTTAGAGGTGGCAAGAGGCAAATATATATGTATGATATCGAGATGCTTTCGAAGTGTAGTAACACGTATATTTAGTAAGTTTCTGAAAATGACTTACTCAATTTATTGGTAGGAAGTTGGTGCTCATACATTTGCTTTTCAAAGCTTATGTGCGCGTGTGTACGTCACACAAATGTTGATTTGAGTCCTCTCTCCCTTGATCTTTATAACAGAATCGTTTTTCTCTCACATAGAGCATAGTGTTGGTTGACAACAATATGAAAGCACTTAGAGGAGAAAGCCTATGTTTTGTCGACAATCTGTATGACCGTCAAAAACTGCGATCACAGATCGTTGAGGGAATAGGCAATGCAGTAATGAACACAGGCTTCACGAATAAACGTAACTCGCAACTGTTGATTATTTTTAAGTGACTGTACTTTCTGCGGCTGTCTCACTTTGCCATAACTGTTTAGATCCCTTTCCCACCGAACGCAATGATATAGTATTTGAATAGTAGAATATCGTCTACTACATATGGAGTGTTAAAGAACATTATTTCTAAGAAACATATGCTACTGAAATTGTTATATATACAGTATATATTGTTATATATGTTTCAAAACGACACCGAACGAACATATAAAGGTAGCTGCTCAGCTTCTATGTGGCACATATAATTAGTTTTTTACTGTCAATAGAGCCGCATAAAAAAGCGTCAGCATGGGTGCGGATTAGGCAATGACAGGAGAAACGGCACGTGCCTCACGCTGTCGGAGTTCGCAGGTATAGGTCACATACCGTGCCGCGTGCTGTAACTGTTTGTAAACATAGCGACATACTCCGCAGTAGCTTGCTACTATTAAGAATTCATTTGACTTATGAAACTGCAATAAAGAAGCTATTGCTCAATTATTGCTTATGAGTCTTTAACGTGTTCCAAAATTACGTTATAGCAATCCATGATGTCAAATAAACTGGTGGACATATGCAACACCTTTAGAAGGAAGTTGATGTTAGTAAGGTTGACGATGGAAGCATTAAAAGAACAGAACAGAAAACTACATCAAAGAATTGTGGATAAATTAACCAAAACTAAATGGCTTATACAATGAAACCAGCATTTTTTCTCATGTTTGATAATACTAAATAAAGCATGTGTAACTGAAAAGGAAGCTATTGATATTTCCAGTAATTGGTGGAAAGTATTGTACAATTAAGATCATAACAAAATGCTCTGAATTTAAGCCAATAAATAGTATCCTTGATGCAAATATTTTTACAATGCATGTTTTTAATGAAAATAAATTAATCGTCCGTTCGTTGAACTCCCTTCAGCTCTTCCATACATCAAAACCATATCTGTTATTATAGCGTTCGTATAAAGCTCCATGTTTCTTGGATTTGTTATCTAATTACGCGCAAAATCCTCCCTGTTAGGACGGAATGTGTAGTTTTACACTGAAGAGCAACCTTTCAACTGTCCAAGATATTAGTCGACTTTTGCACAAATGACTGCCCTTTGCCCCGTTATCTGAAAGGTAGGCTTGGATCACTGATAAAGAGCAAGGAGTAATGCTTTTTGTTTTCCTGGCAAGTGCGTCCCAATAACAAGTTTTGAGGTTCGCAAGGCAGTGTTTCCTGTGCTGCCTAATCACAAAATCCTGTAATATTTAATACTGCATAAAATTATACCTAAGAAAACTTCGAAGCTGCGACCCTAAAATTCGGACTAGTTAAGTTATAAACTACACAATGGCAATAATCGTTCGGTGTCGTTTTGAAATATATATATATATATATATATATATATATATTAAAAGTCATTTTAGTAAATAAACGGAGTACTCTTCAATATTTGCTGATTTGTATAAGGTTATATAAAGAAAATTGTTGTTTTTTTAGTTCCTTTTCACACAATTACTTTGGTATACAATCGAAAAAATTTAGGTTACTTAGCTGAAGAGCGAGTACATCCCTAATAACTGTTGGAACTTCCACTCCCTTGGGCAGCTTTTGTTTTGTTTGCTTTTTATATTTTCTTTTTTGTGTTATTCTGGTTGTGAGGTTTCTGAACCTACACGGTTAGCTTATTTTCGACTGGCCGTAAGGAAGGCAGCAGCAACCGTAGTTTCTTCTGTGCAATAACAGGTTTTATACACGACTTCCATATTACAAAGGGTTTCTATTTAAAAAGTAAGGATACAACTTCGATTCATATCTCTAGCAGTTTTATTTTAAAGTTGTAATGTTTTCTTGCAGTCTGTAGGTCCTTGGGAGCATTTCCAGGGTTAGCGTTATCAAATAAAAGTACTACCGCTGGAAGGTATGTGTATTGTTTCCGGGGTACGGAATCAATACCAGATAAAGAGAATCGCTACTTATCCTTCGAGGAAAGGAAAGCAAATCGGACTCAGTTGTACTGAAGTATTCACGAAGGAAATCCTTTAGAGATAACGTAGCAAGTAGTGAATGCTGGTAAATCATTTTCTACCAAGATAAGAGCATTGGTTGCAGCACGGCTAGAGCAATAAAGATCACAGAATCAACATTTAGGATCTTACATAAGTATGCTTTGTTGGGATTTCAAGCAAACGTACTTAGTGTAGCCATTACGGTCCGCTCGATGTGTATATATATCATTAAATTGTAGGCACTTTATATGAATGTATGTATAGAGAATCCACATTATGTAAGGTATCTTACTGAAATTTAGGTTGGTTATTTAACATAACAGTGATGAGTTTGAGATTTTTTTTTTTTCAAATGCTAGCTTGCATACTAATATAAATATTTCGTAATGTAAAAATTGTCGTTTTATATAAAAATTATACATAAGAAGTATTTTTAAAAACTTCCAGTGCCGAAGGTTAACTGTTTATAAAATGATCTGTGATGCCAGTTCTTTTATATTAACGTTAAAAATTTGTAAAAGAGATATTACATTTTGTATTCTACAAAGATTTTAATTTATTCAAAAGCTAATAATTATTTTTAAAATAGAACAAATATCCCTAAAATGATATTGTCTTTTTCTTTTGTGTACTTTTGAGAGAAAGTGCAAAACATTATAATAAATTTGTAAAGAGATTCATCGTGTGAAGGATTTTGATAATTGAAGGATATTAAAAATCAAGTTTTCAAGAAACGGGTTTACATTTGGGCGTCTGTTTAGTAATAGCCTCGCCTTAATTGTGGTTTAAATGCACCACGTGAAAAAAATGGTACGTTTTTCAAAGTTTAAAATTGATATTAGTCTGTTCTGAACAATTTGCTCCCAATTGTTAGACAAAATTTACCTTAAACAACAAGACTGGCAGCTGTCTGTTCTTACCCGTAGCAGGCATCGATTTGATAATTTTTTAAAATTATTTCATTTATCAGTTGATCACCACAATCAGTGCCATAAAAACTGCGTAGCTACAGATACAGAATAAAATTAAAGAGTACGAAGAAAGAAGATACTCGTATTGGAGTCTTCAAGCAAACATATCTGATTATTATGTGTTTCAAATGGGTAGAGTTCTCGCGTGTAGCGAATTAGATGCGTTAGAGCCGTCAGCGTTGCCATCTCTTCATCCCCACTCTTTTAATACTTCCCTCTCTCCCGCACACTTGCGAGTGTTCTTGGACCTAATGCAAACTGAATTTTCCAGTTGTTGAAATCACA
The DNA here is from genome assembly GCA_030765055.1 of Mantis religiosa. Classification (NCBI taxonomy): domain Eukaryota; kingdom Metazoa; phylum Arthropoda; class Insecta; order Mantodea; family Mantidae; genus Mantis; species Mantis religiosa. Next base: position 45,905,075 of record CM060948.1, on the reverse strand, counting down.
ATTGCAACGTGGTAATTCTTATATTACGCAAATAGTTTAAATATTTAGTTTAAAATTAATTATAGCATATGAAATACTTATTTTCCTAATCCAACGAAAACACCAGTGGTGCATCCGTATAGCTGTGAATGTACTTACGTTAAGAGATAGTTCGTCATTGTCATTGTTTTTATCGTCTGAGGACTGCAAATTTATGATGATAGGTTCCAAAATTTTATTACGTGCTATTTCTTTCCAAAAGTCGTGTTCTTGTAGTTTATCTGATGACTCACCCAGTTTTCGGAGCCTTGTGTTCCTTGTCAATTTCTTCGTGAATAAGTTGTCCAACGTCAGTCAGTTTAAAAATATCATTTCTATTCGCAACATAATTTAAGCCCACATTAACTCAATTGGATTGTTATGGCAGTGGTAAGGGAGGGGAGGAGGTGGATCATATCTCACTGATCCAACTGATACACTTTCTAATGGAAGAGTAATTGAATAGTACTGCTTTGAACTCTCTAGAGCAAATAGAGATTACGAACCAATCATAAAAAATATATAATGTGACCAGACACGTTCTGCGAGACCAGCAGGAAGTGTATCTTTTCCTATCATCGAAATGAATCAACACCTTCGCTTATTCAAAGTACATATCTTCTATCATGTCATGTCAAACGGTTTGTTTTCAGCTCTGAGTAATTTCAAATATACGTTCACACATACATGCCTGCCAATAATGATGTTCATTACAGTGCTTACGTCACAATGCATTGTTATAATATAATGGTATCTTCTTCATTTATTTGCATTAGGAAAACTATTCGGGTTAAAATTATTGGGGTTTTACGGTTATGTTAAATACATTAGTCTTTCCTATCTCGTGGATCAGTTTTGAAAAAAAAAAACTGAATTTTTGTCTTGGCGCGAATAGTATTTATTTGAGATTGATTAATTTGGAGTACGTCACACACCACATATAGTGAATGCAATATGACAACACTGCAGGACTCCGATTGGTTGGTCACCTAGTAGCGCTGAAGGACAAACATCATTCTATTTGAAACACATAATAGTAGGAATATAAATACATAACTTCAGTGGTACAGAATTAACACTTTATAGAAATAAAATGCCCTGTGGCAACCGCGCCATCCGTCTTGGTGCACAAGACAGGTTTCAAAATCATCGAGTTCGAGCCTTTTTGGATGTGGGCGTTGTGCACCATGTGTTGAAAGTTTTTCTCCCGTGCACTTTGAATTTTGAACTTTTTGACCCTATCATTGAGGTACAGTTCCTCCACCTTCCGCTACTGATGTTGCTGTGTTTTTTAAGCTTATGACTTATTGCGGCGCTGTTTGCATTTTGACTTGATTCGAACCCGTTCACTATATATACATATAAAACCTCAATTGCTGCATTTCAGTATTGTCGAACAGTACAGTGAATGCACCACGAATGGTGACATAAGACCGCTTATCGGCTGGTCCCGTATCTCAGTCAGTAGAGCACCTGCCTGCCGTGCTGGGGGTCGCGGGTTCGATTCCCGGCGGTGGGGTGGGGATTTTTCTCCGTCCAAGATAATTCCTCATTTTCCGCAGAGTCTGGAAGTATGAATGAGAGTGCGAATGTGTGCGTGACGTAATAACTAAAACCAACCGAACAAGAGTTAACACCTTCGATATGTTACAAAGGAGAACGGCCGTCGATATGACCATTGCAGTTAAAGGCAATGAATGAAAAAATGAAATGGAAAAAAAAAGAAAAAAAATGACCGCTTATCAGTTTCTAATCAAGCTTTTACTATCATTCTTCCACATCCATTCTTCGGAATTTTGTACTAATGTACCTGAGGAGTGCTCTAATGAAATTAGTTGTCTATTGACGTAAATTTTGTTCCATGTTTGGAGTTAAGCCGTTTTTGTCTTACCAGTACATTAGGACTAGATCGTATACATAAATAGAGATGGTATTCTACCGCCGCAAAAAATTGGGTAAAAGAATATGTAATACTCTTAATACCTATTCCAATTAGCATTTTATATCTCTTCACAAAAATTAATTTCCAGGAAAGGCTAAACAAATATTTTTTTCAGTTATTAACTGTTATTTCAGTGTCATATATTTTATTATAAATGTCACTCTTTGATATTCCTCCCGCAAATTTAAAATTATATTTTCTATAACATGTTATTTGTAACCAACCCTTTACAAATTACTTCGAGGCACGAATATCGTTTAATAATACACATCAAATTCAAAAATAACAAAACAGATATATCGTAACTTCCGTAAACATTCTCCCACCCTTAAGAAGCAGAACTGTTTGTTTGTATTAATTAGTGGAATACGTAGAAGCATTAATTACCTAGCAAAATATTTCATTCTCGTTTTGGTACTCCTTCTGCCAAAGCAGGCATACGACTTTATACATATTCGCACCTATGAATCAGGACATAAACGCGCTATTATTTATTATACATATATACTGAGTGAGTAAACGGTATGTAACCCCTCTGTTGCACCTCAATGAAGTGGTAATCTTAAGAAAAGCTGTAAAATATCAACATGCTCTCAGATTGCTATGATTACAAATAATTGCTGTGAGGTTTTTTCTCTGATAAATGGCAAATTTTGAAGCAGAAACCACAGGTTTCCAAGAGAAGAATGTAGGAAAGGGATGATAAAAACATAAATTATTAATAAGCAATTGGGAATATATGATATAAGAAATAAGCTCAAAAGGAATATCGTAATAAGAATAACGTGTAAACGAAATAAATATAGGGGAAAAGGTTGCCTTACGTTAGAACGGGTAGACGAGCCTCGATACCTAAGCAATAGGACAATAGAGACCCAAAATTCTTTCGCCAGCATGGAGTCAGATACAATAATGAGGTTTAAGGGGAATATGTAGAGGCAGGATGCAGTAACGTTATGACACCAAGGGGTCATACAACTTTAGGGTTGGACCCGTGACTGCTGCACATTTTCAAGGTGAATGGAAATGGCCAATAAGGTAAAATCGTAGAAATAAACTCCCCCCATAAAATGTAGCGTAAACCACGTTCATATACGTGAAACAGAGAACAAATAGAAAAGGGGTGGAGATAGACAAACAAATCTAGGAAGAAGCCTAGAGTAGGGCGAAATGAGAAGCGTCACTCGGTTGGTTACAACGAAATGGAGAAGAAGCGTTAGTTTAATATCTGATGGCGAGGTAATAGTGGAGTTAGATTTCAAACGTGGTGGGATTAAATATTCTCAAAGAGACAAGGCGACGCAAGGAGAGTGATAGCAAGTGAGGAAAGCAGAGCAATCCGACAAGTAAGATCTGTGAGAATAAACAATCTACAGGAAACTGAAGCAGGACTTTTCATTGACTGGTGTTAAGTGCTGGACCCTGAGAGAACACTCCTGCTCACCGACATGAAACCCTTAACCATCCTGCCATACCACACCAAAAGGCCTCCACAAGAGAAATCCCACACCAATTTCTTGTTTCTGATTTCCTCCAAGCACCCTTTCAAACTTTAATTTAAATTTATTCGGACCTTACTGCTTGTGTACTGATCGAAAGTATATGCATCATTACTTCAAATTGATTAGGTTTTGAATTAAGCAATACAGTATGTTTCTTCAACATGTGGCTTTGTATTAAATAAATATAGACGTAAGCTTAGCAAACAAGTACAGCAATGCTTACTTCATTGAAAAATCCTCCTGAAATTAATTAGCCATAGCACAGCTTACAGAAATACAACAAATTGAAATACGAATGGTGATCGGATATGACCCATTTTACATTGATGACAACTTAAACTCTGAAGTGTATTTACGCCTTCTGCAAAATGAAATAATTCCTGCTTGTGCTACTTTATTGCCTGGAGAAGGAGGAGGAATTAAAAATGACACCTTTTTCCAGCAAGATGGTGCCTCTGCACATTATTGAAGGCAGGTGGTGAGTTGCCTAAATCATAAGTTTCCAACGAGATTGATTGGGAAAATAGGAAGTATTGAATGGCCGCAAAGATACCTGACCTGAACATTTTAGACTTTTTCATTTGTGGAACTTTGAACTGGAGAGTTTACAAGGATCGACCAAGAGATTTTGAAGAGTTAAAGGGAAGAACTGGGCAAGAAATGCAGCTGATCAGGCAAACAGTGTTGCTCGAAACATTTAATAATTTCGAAGACGGATTTCGGCATATTTTGGCAGTAAATGGAGGTCATTTTGCGTACCACTACACAGCACCACTAGATTTGCTATGAACGTGTATTCTTGGTTTAAATTTCTTGTGCTGTAATACGTCCTAACAAATTTAAATTATATCTCAAAAAGGCATCTACGTGTACCTTCTAAGAACTGATGACCATTAAAAAAAGTCAGTATTCACAATTATAGTAATACGAAAACTTGTTGATATCTTACAGATTTTTCAAAACCATAAGAACAAAGTTACAAGTATCGTTCCATACTTTTTACTCATCCCATATATATATATATATATATATATATATATATATATATATATATATATATATATTTCTTGTTCTGTACTGAAAGTGAGGGATTGAGTGTATGGGTTTAAAGATTGTCGGTAGAGGTAGGTTATTTGGGTCTGTCTCTACTTGTACCACGAGATCCACCGGAAAGTATGAAGAGTCCGGCTTCTGTCAGCCCGGGAGCGATGGAATGCTCTGGGGGTCTTTCTTTGGGGCAATGCCTGGAATCTAAAAAGCCCCCAGCTCATTCAAGATGGGTGGAAGTGGATACGCCACTCAATAAAATGGTAACATTATATGTTGTATGCAACACTGTAGTACTGCACCACTGCTCCAGCTCAGATGAAAAACCCATGCATTGAAAATGTCCAGTAGGCTTAAGCTCCTGGTGCTTTTATAACAGAGCTGTTGAAAATGACAAGCTTAACAGCCACAAAAATTAGATCCATACAACTCTAAATGTCAATGTAGTGGAGAAAATGATATCCTTATATCAAAGGTTGTGTTCAAGAAAACTGTTAGAAAGATGCACCAGAGGAAAGACTCAAAATTCAAATGAAAGTCTACATAGTGTAATTTGGAATATTTGCCCCAAGGAGGTCTTTATTTCAGCCAAAAAGGTTGATATGATTGTGGCAGAAGCTATATCCCTTATAGATCAAGGACAGCTTTTGACTGAAATGGCAAAGAAGTCAGAAATTTCTCCTCTCTCCACAAAAATAAGTAAATGCAGAGATGAATGTCGTGTCAAGCTGAATGTTCGACGACACTTTGATATAGAAATCAAAATAAAAAATGCAACAAGAGTAGGAAATGTCATCAAAGAAGATTTAAGGCTGAAAGGAGAGGGAGTGTTATATGCTGCAGGAGAATTCTAATGGTGAATGAAGAGCAATATTTCCAATAAGTATCTTCCAAAAGTTTGGAAAGCTTTTCCTCTGTATAAAAATTTCTGTGCCTTGGGGTAAACGCTCATAAATAGAAGTATATGATTTTTTTCTTTGTAATTATTAGTAATATTTCTTTTTATTCATTTCTAAAGAGAAAATAATCATATTTCTAATAAATATTAATATGTTGGAAAAATAATGCACAGTTTTTTTGCATAAGCATTGAGAAACTAGCATAATAAATTTCAGGCCTCTTATTAATTCTAAACTCCAAAAAGTTTACCCCTTTTTACTACACAGTTCTTTAAAAAACGTGATAAATAATTCCTAGTTTCAAAACTATTTAATATAGAGCAGTGAAACTGATATAATCAGTGTATTATGGCAAGTGTAACTTAATATAAAATTTTCATGAAAATTGGTTAATTAGGGAAGAAAATCCATTTGGTACCCGAGTGTCCTCTTAATAACTGATGCGATAAAGATTTAGAATAGAATGCACGTTCATTATCTTGACGCAGGTATACATTATAGTTAATACAGATGGATAAAATCAGAAACAAATGGTTAATACATCTGTGTTTCCTTTGCCTTGCTTTACTGATGGTTAAATATCTGACCACAGAAGATACATCATTGGTAAAAATGAGTCCCACCAAACAATTGCCTGCTACATGAATCATGATTCTCACGTATCAGAGAGTCGCATTAATACTATCTGCTTTTTTCCCCCTCGGTTTATCGTTGGTCAATTCTGAAACTAAAATAATGTGACGTACTAACGACAAGCTAGCTGCGGCAATAACGATGGAAAGAGATAGCGTTTAATCTTGATTCTGTTTTTTAATTTCATTATCTTGTTTGTACTCGCGCAAATATGGTTTTTCGAAAACAGAATTCCACGCCGTGAATGTAATTGAACTTTGTGTTTGTCCCTCCCTGTATTATGCCCAATATGACTACTCCTTTTAATCATACGCCTCATTATTCCGTACGTGCGTTTCGAAAATAAAACACCGCAACCGAATAACTCCAATCTACCATAGTGGTCAACGTTTTTAAATGTGCTTTGTGGTGTATTATTTGTTCCCGAATTACATAGACATTTAATGAGACGAGCAGTTGTGGTTTACAACAGAGGGATTTCATTCACGATCCTACTAATGATGCGCTGATGCAACGGTAAATGTTGGAGGGCGGTGGTGGGTGCAAAAGTTCGTTGTTATATGTGGTAAAGCGATCACGATGCGTATGATTATAGCATGCATTTCCCTGGTGCATTTGTCCCCTGTACTGCACATCTTTCAATTTAGCAAATTCACGAGGATATCGAAATCCAAATACCGCTGCTTTTTTTCTGTTTGTGAACATTAGCTTAGATATTTAACAAAGAGAAGAACAGGAGGTATATACCTCTCTATGCCCTTATTCAAACCTTAGTTTTATACCAGGAGAGTCAGCTGCCCCTATTTGTTCTTATCTCTGTAACCAACAGCTTACAGTCTAATGACCCTTTTAGCACAAAAGCCATTATTGCAGCTCTGACCTACTAATCAGTAATATCGCAACGATCATTAATACTTTCAGCCCTGAATGAGGACCAAGAAGTTGTGAGAAACTTAAATAAACGACGGTTTTTCATGCATATACTAGGAAGGTGATAAATTGTGCTTGCCCAAAAAGCGACAGCTGGCCGATTGCGTACGTTAACTGCTGGCATACGTATGGTGATGCAAGGTGGTGTGGGATTACTCTTAGGGTGGCTTTTTGGTGTAGTATGGCAGGATGGCTAAGGATTACGTGTCGGTGAGCAAGAGTATGCTCTCAGGGTCCAGCAGTTATCACCAGCCAATGAAAGGTCCTGCTTGAATTTCCTGTGGATTGTTTATTCCCACAGATCTTTGTTGTTGGATTGCTCTGCTTTTCTCACTTGTTCTCATTCTCTTTGTGTCGCCTTGTCTGTTTGAGAATATTTAATCCCATCACGTTTGAAATATAACTCCACTATTACCTCGCCATCAGTTATTAAACTAACGCGTCTTCTCCCTTTCGTTATAGGCAACCGAGTGACGCTTCTCAATTCGCCCTACTCTCGGCTTCTTCCTAGATTTGTTGGTCTATCCCCATCATTTTCCTATTTATTCTCTATTTCACGCCTATCACGTGGTTTACGCTACATTTTATTGGGGAAGCTTATTTCTACGACTTTACCCAATTGGCCATTTTCATTCACCTTCAACTGTGCAGCAGTCACGGCTCCACCCCTAAAGTTGTATGACCCCTTGGCGTCATAACGGTACTGCATCCTGCCTCTACATATTTTCCTTAAACCTCATTATGCTGGCGAAGGAATTTTGGCGCTCTATTGTCCTAAAGTTTACCTATCCGGCCTCGTCTGCCCGTTCTAACTTAAGGCAACTTTTTCCTTATATTTATTTCATTTTCACGTTATTCCTATTACAATGTTTCTTTTTGGCTTTATTTCATATATCACATATTCCCAATTGGTTATTAATAATTTATATGGTTTTATCATCCCTTTCTTACATTCTTCTCTCGGAAACCTGTGGTTTCTGCTTCAAAGGGCAAGGTTCGAAACGACATCACAGTGTTTTTTTTTTTTTTCCTTCCTCCTAGTCTCTATTTTCTATATTTTATTTACTAATTTATTTACTGTTGCTACTGGTTCTCTTGGGTGCCAAAGACATAAGATCTACCATCAGATTGCAGAGGCCCTTGCCCTTCAAAGGGAAACTACGGGCTTCTTAATCTTCAATTAGGGGTCATGTTTAGCTTTATGAGCCCTTATTTTTACCACATCTCGTATTGTAAACCTTGCTACGCAGTTGGCCTTCATTTTTAGGAGTATGTCGACGACATTAAACTTAATAGTTTTTGTTTCATACTTAAATCCTATGTTTCACTTTGCATTTGTGAAAGGTTTGTTTCTTGGTTGAATCGGTCAAGCACAATACCGAACGTAATAAAACATCTACTACGAACTACATTTCTAACTACATTTCTAACTCTGTGCCAGTAGAAAACATGGCTATTATTGTATTTTGTAAACGCCTATAATGTTACAAAAATATTATTTGTATTATTGTATCAAGTTATAGGCCACAAGAGATAAACCAAATGGTAAAAAAATTGAATTGATCACGAAGAATTTGTACCTCAGTTCAAGTAGCAGAAATATGAAGTGATCAGTAAAAGACCATTTAAGCAACGCTACATTGTGAGAAAATGTTCCGACGCGGATAAATAAGGCTCACCTCGAATTTTTACACGCTTTTTACAGCTTCATACAGCTTTTTGAGCTCGTTTTGATGCCTCTAACACAAATAAAAAAGCTGCATCCACCGTTACAATTACTGTATGAACTAAAAAGTTCTGTAATTTGTGACAGAAGCAAAAGCAATGTGTGTTGGCTGAAGATTTAAATCCAATTGGCCTCACTGTGTAGTTCTGTCATTTTGTGTTGCAGTGTTGTTGTCAAATGATGCGTGTGATTGGTTGTTCCGTCAGGGGCGTGTATAAAGGTGTGCGTGAATGTACGCTGATGAATAAAAGTTTGTAAACTCATCTAAATTATTACTTCAGCTCTTGTATCTGGGTATTATGTTTCTTTGGAATCGACATACATAGTGATTAATTTCTGTCCCACACAACACTTACGCACCGAGTTAATTGAGTTATATACCCCTCCTCAATAAACTGTTGTACAATTCACCCATTAGAAGGCATTCAAGAAAGGCATGAGTCACATGTCGCTTAGCACGTTGCATAAATTTAAAAATAAATAGGGGCAAATGGCTCACCTGGTATAAAGGTGTCCTCGCTAATTCCTCTTTTTACCGACTTTCTAATGACTAATAAGCCTTACAAGTTCATAAAAGCAATCTAATTTGGATTAATGCCTACAAATCTATTGCAATAACCCTTTCCAGTCCTTCTCACTGACACTTTCATGCATTAAGGATAGCTATCTGTGGAAATTGGTCAAGAAGTTTAAAACAGACAACTTTTTGCCTAATTAGAGTAATCGTTGTACTTCAATCTCCTATTTCTACAGCTTGGCTCTCACCAAGGCGGTCCGGGTTCGATCCCAGGCTACCACAAAGTCAGATTTGTGGTGGACAACACGGCGCCGGTGCGGGTTTTCTCCGGGACCTCCGGTTTCCCCCGCCATCTCATTCCACCGGTGCTCCATCTTCATCTCATATATCATCAGTGTCACCGCCTATTTCTTTTAATGCCATGCAGCCCTGTGGCGCTTGACTATTTAAGTGAGTCACTGTAAGCAGGAACTGTGCTTTATATTACCTATTTTGGGGACTTTCTCGTACTTTTAACTTTCGGCGCCTGTCAAAATATAAATTGCTCCACATTATACAGCTTATTAACTCGAAGCTTGAAAATTGTTGAGCTTGGATAAAAAAGTACCAAAGCAAATTGATAAGATGACATTTTTATGTCACTAGCGTTTGTGCAATTAAATATTTAACAAGAATATATTAAAAATTAATAAAATGAGAAATGAATATTTCTTTTATCCTAAACCAAGGGTCAGAAGGAACTTTCATGTGAAAAATTTACTAGCAATGTATTCATGAGTATAACTGCAAAGTATTATTTTTCTCAGACTAAAACTGCATCATGTTGAACAGTTTAATTAAATGAAAATAAAACGATATAAATATATGAATATAACAAGAATCATTTTGCACAAGGGTTTGAAAATTAGTGTGTGAACTATTGTTAACACATTAATAATTGTGTTAACGTTTCAAATCAACCCAAGCAAAATTGTAACATGCTAGCCTCCTGTTTCTAAGGTTGTGGGATCAAACTCGGCGGACAGCGATTGATACTTTTCGGGCGTAGAAATCTTTTGAATGGATCTCCTCAGAAGAGAGGTAAATCCGGACGTCCCGGGTGTAAGATTTACTGCTCACTAAAGAACCTCAGGGCTGATAAAGATCTCTCTGAACAAAATCAAGCGGTCTTTCAGGCCCAATATAAAACGGAACCCTGAGAACCATAACAGATATGGATTGCCCATACATAAAAGCACAATTTTTCTGAGATCCCCGTAAACTTTACCCTGACTGGTTATAAGGTCCATCATGTGTCCCTTATGCTTCATACCTAATTTAATGACTGTAGTACTTCCAAGGTATTGGGAATGGGATTCCATTACGGAGGGGATTCGGTACGTAGGCCACCATGCTGGGCCCATTGTTCCTATTCCCCCAAGTAGGGGCAACCCCGTGGTGAAGGATGAGGCGAAAGAACAGAGGGCGGTCGACCCAAGGAGCCACGACAGTACAGAGGGCAGGGTCCCTACAGTATACTTGGATAGAGACTTCCCCCGACAGGCCAGGACAACGAACTCGCTCCCCTACACCGGGAGGGCGACGAGCCCAGCAGCCGAGCCCTAGAGGTCCCAGGCAGGCGATCCGAGCCCCAAAGGTTCCTGGCTGGTGGTCACGAAATGGTCCTAGCAGAGGAGCGGAGACCGGCAACCGACCTACCGGAGGAGGAAGTAGTTTTCCTCAGAACATATCTTTCTGCCATAATATGTTCGGGACACCCGTCGACACTTCTACCTTGAAAGAGACCAGCAGATAAGACATGATATGAAATGATAATGGAGATGAAATGGAGAGACAAGAAATTCGTGGGATGTAATTAACCTACCCAGCACTCACTTAGCCACCCGGGAAGATCTCCGAGAACCCATGGGCCAGGTAGGTTGGCCACGGTAATAGAACCCGGGCCTCCCGAATGCGGGCCACAGACTTCCAAGGCATTACTGTATTCATTAGCTTTCCAGGTTTCTTGTTCTGAATATATTTCCAGTACCCTTCATGCTAAGACAGTCTAATGGTTTTATCTTTAACATTAGCTTGGTAATACTGAAGACAGAATCTTGTCCCCTATTTTAGTCAGCCTGCCTGAACTTTGAGGAAGCATGATAATCAGTCAAATATAGGAAGTGTTAACCTGACCTTCGGGAAGGACATTATAGTACAATCAAACATCCTGATACCTCTTATTCTGCTTACCTTTACTAAATGTTGACAGAATTTCCTGAACATCTACCAAGGCCATAACGAGCCAAACTCTTATTGGTTTAAATTTAAGTCTAACACAGATGCAGTAGTCTTGGAACAAAGACAAAACTGAAGAGTGGCAAAAGAGGAGAAAGAATTAAAGTACTTCACTCCTGGCTAGAATCCTAGCTTTGCGATAACTGTACACAACCGCTCCTGTATACGTCTGTCCAGTGTTGGTTTGAGGTCAGAAGTCTGGCAACCAAACTATAACCAATGAAGAAATATTATCAGCTCTGAATCGAAGGTAAAGAAGAAATAAGATAAACATTAAGGACATGTAAGAAGGGCGGTGGTGAACATCACTGACAACCTTCAGTATTTCCTTACAAACATAAACAATTCGCAATTTATCGACAGAACTTTATATGCTCGCACAACTTGAGACAACTTGAGTTTGCATGAGATCAAATTTGGATGTCTCGGATCATTCAGTATATTTAAACCAAATTAAGCCTTCTGAATAAAATTTTCCATTAAATAGTCTTGATAAATAAAGCAAAGGACTTGGTATATATTTCCAAACCCATGTTGCGTTTGTACTTGCCAGAAACATGCACCTCTATTCGGGTTCTATACTCAACGGCAATCGGATTCAAAGAGGGTGCGGAATAAATCTAATATGTACAGGTATCTTTTGTCTTTCATGCTAATAACTAGACGCCTTGATATTCGTAGATATCACTGTTCCATACACAAAATGTCACGGACATGATAATAGCTTATATTGACTGCTTTGGGGCCACTGAATTCGAAAATGACATTGAAATTTCCAGTTTAGCTCTACTTTTCAAGTGACAGCCATGACCTGATATTACATATTTTTCCACTAAATATTCGATCTCCACGTATAAACTCTTGTCAGCCTGCCATAATTCTCATAACACTGTGTCATCATGTGATCATCCATTCTCGCCGAACTCGGGTGCATCACGTGATCGATAGAATTGTCGCCTAGAAGGTTTTTCAGTTCTTATGAAGTGTTGTACAAAAGTGGTCGTATTCCTCTTGTGTTTCGAAGTTTTATCATGATAATTTTGTTGTTTGGTATTATCATCTCACATTCTATTCTCATAGACAAGTAGATAAATGCCTCGGAAACGTGCGAATAATCCAAATAACTTTTGTATATATATGCGGAGAGGTTACATTTGCATCCAGGAGGCGTTCAATAACACCATATTCCAAAAAAGCATATTTGTTATATTTTGGGTTTAAGATAGGGGACCAGGGCAAAAAATGGGCACCTCATGTGTGCTGCACTACATGATCATTGAAGCTTAATGCGTGGGATGAAGGAAAATGACGTTGTATGCCATTTGCAGTGCCTATGGTTTGGAGGGAGCCTACCAATCATACTACTGATTGTTATTTCTCTATGGCGCCCCCCCCCGGCTTATCAAGAAAGGTATATCCATGAAGAGAAAACCAACACTTGTTTACCCTAATATACCTTCAGCAATTCGACCTGTATTTCATAGTGAAGGATTCCCTGTTCCTCAAGCTCCACAAAATTTTATTGTAGACACTGACGAACATAACGGTGTTTCCTCAAACTGTGAAGAACAGGAGCCATCAACTTCAAGAGATGCGGACTACATACCAAGCCCAGACGCGTCCAATCATAAAGTCAAACAAGAAGATCTCAATGATTTAATCGTGGATGTAGATCTTCCTAAACGTTAGGCAGAACTTCTGGCATCGAGGTTGTTACAATGGAATTATCTGAAACCCTCCATGAAAGTGACAGCATTTCGAACTAGAAATAAAGATTTGGAGCAATTTTATAACTGAAGGAGATTTCAAGTACTCTAGAGACGTTGATTGCCTGATGGATGCATTAAATATGAAGCATATTCCTGATCAGTGGCGACTGTTCATTGATGCTTCAAAGACAAGTTTTAAAGCAGTACCTTTACATAACGGAAACAAGTTTCCTTTCATTCCTGTGTCATATGCTAGCAACACAAAGGAAATTTATATAAATAAGAAAAATATTTTATTAGGAGTAGATTATAAGAAAGTCCAGTGGGAAGTGTGCAGTGGTTTCAAGGTAATTGCCATTTTATTAGGACTGCAAGCCGGCTACACCAAGTACCTACTGTTGTTTCCTGTGCGAATGGGATAGCTGTGCCCGAGACAGCCACTATGTTAGTAAACGTTGGCCCAAAAGACGGTCATTAACACCAGGGTTCAAAATTGTTGCACACGAACCACTAATATGGTCAAACAACCTTTTACTACACCCACTATATATCAAATTGGAGTTTATGAAGAATTTTGTAAAAGCTTTAGATGTGAATGGTTCTGCATTCACTTACGTGAAGAATTCCCAAGGCTCAGTTATGAAAATATGAAAGCAGGCGTATTTGTTGGACCTCAAATAACAGAAGGTTTCAAGAACCACCAGTTTGAGACAGTGTTAACTAAAAAAAAAAAAAAAAAAAAAAAAAAAAAAAAAAAGCAGCTTGGGAATTATTTATAAATGTTTCGAATAATTTTCTGGGAGGTTTTAAAGCTAAAAATTTTGAAGAACTTGTAGAAAAATTAATGGACTCGTATATACAGCCGGGAAGCAATATGTCACTAAAAATTTACTTTTTGAAATCCCATCCAGACTTCTTCCCTCCAAATTGCGGTGAAGTCGGGGATGGACATGGTGAGCGTTCCATCAGGACATTTCAGTGATGGAACAAAGGTACAAAGGGAAATGGAATGCTGCTATGTAAGCCGATTATTGGTGGATGGTTAAAAGGGATTCTCCTGAAACAGAATATCATATAGACCCAAAATGAGTCCCCGTTAAGGTAACAATTTTTTGCGATGCTTATATTGTTTCATATTTTATTGTAATTTACATATAATAACTGATATTGTATTGAAAACAAGAGCTAACCAATGAATTTAAGTATCATTTTCGTGTTCAATTACCTAAAAAACATAAGAAAACCGTATTCTTTTTACCGTAACATTCAACTGTTCAAAATTTGTATAACAGTGTAATTACCAGCTTAATCGTTTGCGAACTAATTCCCCATTGTCGTAGAAGTTGAAACAGGATACAACTACCCACGGAAACGCCTACGTGCTACATATTCTGTGTGCTAGAGGTTAGAAAATTACTTATTTTTAGTAAGTGTTTCCGTTTTATAATAATAAAGTTAAACTCATGGCACTACAGCCCATATTGGACCAGTTCCTGCCAACTCAACTGCAGGCATCACGCCCACATAAGCAAGGTACTGCTAGGGTCTCAGCTCTGTGTGATTGAGTGGAGAGGAGTGCGGTGAGGGGAGAAGTAAGCTGGTGGCGTGTGGCAATGCTTGCATAGACATAAATTATCACTTGATAGTGTTATTGTGCCTTACAGGAACATCAGTGGCGATGCGAAGAGACTTAGTTCGATTGTTAAGGACCGCATACGTTTTCCTTGGTTCACAATATATATGATAAGAGCCATAAAAACTATTGTCTTCAGGTAGAGAAAATGTGGAAGCAAACAGAAGATTTTAATTGAGAAACCCAAAATTCTATGTGGCATGAGTAAGTATCTTGTATACATATTAAAGTTTTGCGGAAATCTAGTGGAACCTTATTTATTTAGTTGAAGCTTGGTTGGACAGTAGCCTGAGAAGAGGTTTTGGCTGATGGTGAGGTTTTTGAAGTTGCCGAAAGATACGATGTAGACACTCGGTCATGGTACTACGATTCATGCTAGAGAGAAGAAGGTGTTTGTGAATGTAGCGAAACTGCTCTATAAGGCAGGAAGCACCAGTGGGGATTTTTATGACCAATGAAACACCAAAATGGTTGAAGTGGTTGAAAGAAATTTTATTCCACGCATCCCACCCTCTTTAGGTATAATTTTGAACACTGAATCTTTTCTGAAAAGTGCTCAAATATTCTACCAAGAAAGAGATAGTGAATTTTTTGTAAAAGCGTGGCGTTAATTGTAATGAGTATATGAGGAAAGGAAATTGATTCCCCTTCTGGAAGTCCATCGCCCGAGAAAAAAGTAAGAAAGCCGAATAAACAGAAGCTGAATATTGGGAGGAAAGAAAACAGATTGCATGGACAGAATCCTGTCAGGTGTTATAGATTACATCATTGTGAATACGGCAGCAAATGACAGGTCCACCAGATTGACAACAAATATATTTTCACTAGCACGACCGCTCTGATGTGAAAGTTAATACAGAACAATGGCTATGAAGGTCTACGTGATTCTTACATTTTAAAAATATAAGGCGTTTTGAATTAAGTTCAATTTAAACGTACACTATAGTAAAATGGTCACCTTTAAATAGTGCCATACTACATGACAGTAATAGCGCCACTTACTGTGGTTTTGACATTTATTTGAACTGTTCAGTGTTATGCATTCATTGAAAAGTCTGAATCGCCACTGTCCAGCTGGCCGTTAGCACTCCTCTCCCCTCTCTAGTGGCATTCTTATTCAAAGTAAACTCGAGCACATTCCTTACAGCCACACAGAGCTTGGACTTTTGCAGTAGAGGTCGATATGGAGTGGAGGTGTGGTCAGCATCTCAGCATCCCGAGTCCGAGCGTTGGCTTTCATGTCCAGGGTCGCTTACCTATCGCAGGCTCCTCAGTTTCCTCTCAATGCAGAGTGGGCACCGGTACTTAAATCCGCACCCTCAGAGGTGGGATCAAACCCGGGTGGCATTCTATGGTAGCGAACCAAGGCATGATGCCTTAGCCCAATACGCCACGATGCAGTACGTTCTATAACAATGCTATCCTATAAATTATCCTTCAAAAATAACAGCAGATCATCTTAATTTATAATTTAAAGTCCCAAGACAGTTAGAGATATGAAATCAATGGTCTGCGAAATTAAATTCCTTGGATAATTGATAAGCTACTTGTTTGACTCGGGGTTCTTCACATCTGTTTGTAATTCTTCGTTTCGATATGGAATGCCAATGCTCTCCTTTTATATTTTCTACCATGCACGCGTGAATTCGCAAATTAATTGTAACAAAAATATAATTATACACTTATAATTACTGTTCACTTAGTTCACGTCAGAATTAAATCCTACCTACACCGTCCTCTGGCACATAAGTTTCTCTTAGTCCATATAGTAGCAAAAGCCTGGAAGGCATCCTAAACTTATATCAGGCTAACTTCCTTCTCAAAAACACCCCTTTTGAATAAACACTTCATTTGTCACCATGTCCACCTCTTGTGGTATCATATGCAATAACAACGGCAGTAGTCGCTTGCCTCGGTAGCGTAGATGGCAGCGTGTCTGCCTCACGTTCAAGAGGTCCCGAGTTCGAATCTCGGTCAGGGAGAGTTCCCTGGATAAGGTTTCTTCCAGTTTTTTCCCTTATACTTAAATACAAATGCCAGGTAGCTCTAAGCTCTAAGGACCCTGTACTCATTTCAGCATCATTTTACCCATTCCATTCATCGTCTGATATGACGACGCTGTTGGACGTAAAATTAAAAATTAAAAAAAAAATCTCCGGCAGTAACGAGATCCAAAAGTATCGTCCTATTATCATGCATCACTTTTCAGATATCAGTGAGGAAATTTTCTGAAATGTCAATTTCTTTTTGTAGCTTTTTTGACAGCATAATTAAATTTTATTGGCCTAACAAATTTTGTTGTTTTTAGTATTGAATGAAAGTAGAGGATCTCGTATGCCTGTTAAATGCTCGTACCTGACTACTGTAACCCAAAATACTCTTTTCCATCATTAGTTAAATTTGGAACCGGTTATATTCAACAATCGTGTTAGGATAAGGTTGGAGGAAATTAATTTTGGAGTTATATTTCTGGACCCATTGGTAACATTTTAGAATAGTTTCATTCTAACCACCTTTCAAAATAACTTCCTTTCCTCTATTCTACAAATTCCTCTTATAGTAAACTAGTTTTAGAAATATGTATATAATACAGAAATGCGTAAATAGTGTGGAAACGTAGAGTCAGACTGAAAAATTCAATGCCATAGCCGGGATTTGAACCATGGATCTTCTGGTCTCCGTCCAGCCGCTCTAACCATTGAACTACTATGGCCAACGTAACGATATGATATTAAATTCTGCAACTGACTCGTACGAGTCAGCACGAATGTAACCGAGATATACCGTTTGTGGTCACTTACTATCGTAAGTACTTGAATCCCAGGCTTCATCATTTAACCCTTATTATCTAAATTAATTGATGGAAATTAGTCATTTCTTCACACTAGCCATATATAAGCTAAGGTTTCGGATAGATAGAGTCAATTTGAGTCAAGTTGCTATGGCCGGAATTTAAACCACGGAACTCCTGGTTTCCGTACAGTCACTCTTACCCATTCAGCCCTTAGTGGTTTACCGGGAAAATATATGAGTCAGTTGGAGAATTGAATATCATGACGGCACGTTGACCATGGTAGCTCAATGGGTAAGAGCGACTGGACAGAAACCAGGAGATCCGTGGTTCAAATTCCGGCCAAAGCATTGAACTTTTCAGGTTGACCCTATCAATCCAAAACATATAACAGTGTTTCAGAATTAATTCACCATGCTGCTGCATATCAGCTCTTATTTTAAAACTGAAAGCGTTTACGGATTCAAAAGAATTTAGAGGAATGTAAATTAAAACTTAGAATACATTTAAAGAGAAGATG
This sequence comes from Mantis religiosa, assembly GCA_030765055.1. Lineage (NCBI taxonomy): Eukaryota > Metazoa > Arthropoda > Insecta > Mantodea > Mantidae > Mantis > Mantis religiosa. The sequence continues at coordinate 45,886,931 of CM060948.1, read as the reverse complement.
TCTTTGTTCTGAGGTTTGTCTGCATAATCTGTGCTCAAATTATGTTCTTAATGTGTAAATTCTATTCTAAATATACTCTTACCTTGTAATTTTTTACTTGAATTTGAGTTATTTTATCCAGCAGAATTATTGTACTCAGAGTTTTATTGCAGATTCGTCTTATATTCTAGCACACGTACTTGTTAGCTGGTTTGTATATGGAAAGTACATGCTATGTAGGGCTTCTTACTCGCGGTTTATAGTAATCTTTCGATTTGATCAACTTTGTAACTTGCAGCTACTCTTTGAATTTACTTGCCGAAAGTATTACATGTACTTAGTAAAGTAATGCGTTTAATGATGATGTAATGGACCACTATCTGGGATTAGAATAGGATTGGTTATACTATAGAAATCCTCAACTTTTGTCAAGAGACATGTCGCCGAAGAACATACAGTGACAAGTTGCCTCTTCCTTTTCATTCTCTTCCACACCCCCACGTGTGGATATAATGAAAAGAAAATGGAACCTCCCGCACGTCTGCACAAGAGTTATGAAACATGGCCTTTGCTGTCTTCGATGTTACATGTCCTTATTGTATTCTGATGAGTACATAACGTCAGTCCAGGAGAATATGAGCTACCAACAGTTTTTTCTCTTCTTCGGTCCTCCACGTAGCTCTTGATCAATACTTGAAGCAGTGGCGTATTAAGCAACATCTTTGTACAGGATTCAATTTTACACATCTGCAATAAAACAAATTGCCCATTTCATTAGGGAGCTTTATTTTTGATTAGCGACTGCGTATCTTTCAATTGCTTTCTTACTAATGATTACAGTAACAGTTACTTATAACATTGACATACAGGATGTTTATAAAGTCATTTACCATTTTCCATTTAAACTCATCTTATAGGCACATACACACATTTAGACATTTAGAACATAAATTCAATACATTTCAACGTGAGGAACCTGCAAATATAAGCATAAGTTCCATCGTCCCATAGTCCTTCCACATATATAGTCACATAATCCAAATAACATATGCGGAAAGGTTACATTTGCATCGAGGAGGCGTTCGATAACACCATATACCAAAAAAAGCACGTTTGTTATATTTTGGGTGTAAGATAGAGGACCAGGGAAAAAATGGGCACCTCATGTGTGCTGCACTGCATGTTCATTGAAACTTAATGCGTGGGTTAAAGTAAAATGACGCTGTATGCCGTTTACAGTGCCCATGGTTTGGAGGGAGCCTACCAATTATACTACTGATTGTTATTTCTCTATGCCCCCCTATCAAGAAAGATATGTCCATGAAGAAAAAACCAACACTTGTGTGCCCTAATATACCTTCAGCAATTCGTCCTGTACTTCATAGTGAAGGACTCCCAGGTCATCAACCTCCACAAAATTTTATTGTTGACACTGACGAACCTAACAGTGTTTCCTCATACTGTGAACAACAGGAGCCATTAACTTCAAGAGATGCGTACTACATACCAAGTACGGACGCATCCAAACATAAAATCACACAAGAAGAGCTCAATGATTTAATCATCGATGTAGATCTTCCTAAACATATGGCAGAACTTCTGGCATCGAGGTTGTTACAATGGAATTATCTGAAAACCTCCATGAAAGTGACAACATTTTGAACTAGAAATAAAGATTTAGAGCAATTTTATAACTGAAGGAGGTTTCACGTACTGTAAAGACGGTGATTGCCTGATTGATGTATTAAATATGAAGCATATTCCTGATAAGTGGCGACTATTCATTGATACTTCAAAGACAAGTATTAAAGCAGTTACCTTTACATATCGGAAACAAGTTTCCTTTCATTCCTGAGGCATATGCTAGCAACACAAAGGAAACGTATATAAATAAGAAAAATCTTTTGATGGTAGTAGATTATAAGAAATGCCAGTGGGAAGTGTGCAGTGATTTCAACGTAATTGCCATTTTATTAGGACTGCAAGCCGGCTACACCAAGTACCTACTGTTGTTTCCTGTGCGAATGGGATAGCTGTGCCCGAGACAGCCACTATGTTAGTAAAAGTTGGCCCAAAAGACGGTCATTAACACCAGGGTTAAAAATGTTGCACATGAACCACTGATAGGATCAAGCAAAATTTTACTACTCCTAGTACAAATAAAATTGCGGCTTATGGAGAATTTTTTTAAAAGCTTTAAATGTGAATGGTTCTGCATTCACTTACGCGAAGAATTCCCAAGGCTCAGTTATGAAAAAAATGAAAGCAGGCGTATTTGTTGGACTTCAAATAAGAGAACTTTTCAAAAACCACCAGTTTGTGACAGTTTTAAGTAAAAAAATGGAAATTATCATGGGAATTCTTTAACTTTTTGGAATAATTTTCTGGTACGTTTTAAATCTTAAAATATTGAAGAACTTGTAGAAAATCTATTGGACTCGTATAAACGGCCGGGAAGCAATATGGCATTAAAAATGCACTTTTTGTAATCGCACCTGGACTTCTTCCCTCCAAATTGCGGCGAAGTCGGGGATGAACATGTTGAGCGTTTCATCAGGACATTTCAGTGATGGAACAAAAGTACATAGGGAAATGGAATGCTGCTATGTAAGCCGATTATTGGTGGATGGTTAAAAGGGATGCTCCTGAACCAGAATATCATATACGGCCCAAAATGAGTCCCCGTTAAGGTAACAATTTTTTGCGATGCTTATATTGTTTCATATTTCATTGTATTTTAACTTACATATAATAAGTGATATTATCTTAAAAACAAGAGCTAACCAATCATTTTCGTGTTCAGTGACCTAAAAATATAAGAAAACCGTATTCTTTTTACCGTAACATTCAACTCCTCAAAATTTGTAGAACGATGCATTTACCACCTTAATCGTATGCGAACTAATTCCCTTTTATCGAAGAAGTTGAAAAAATGAAAAAATTATTCTCGGAAATGTCTAGGTGCTACATTTACTGCGTAAATGCTAGAGTTGGGAAAATTAGTTACTTTTTAGTAAGTGTTTTCGTTCTATAATAATTAAGTTAAACTCATGGTACTACAGTGCATATCGGACCAGGACCTTCCCACCCGACTGCTGGCATCACGCCCACATACGTAAGGTACTGCTAGGGACTCGGCTCTGTGTGATTGAAGAGTGAGGAGTGCGGTGAGGAGAGAAGAAAGACGGTGACGTTTGGCAATACTTGCATAAACAGAAATTATCACTTGACAGTGTTATTGTGCCTTACATGAACATCATTGGCGGCGCAATGCCAATCCACAAGGTTGTCCGATATGACTTAACACTGGAGGACGTAAATTAAAAAATAAATAAACAACAAGGCGTTTTTAAAGCTACATGTGTGTATATAAGATTGCCAACGCTTACTTTAGCAGTGCTACTTTTTGCCAAAAAATCGATAGGATATTAAATTTATATGTTATAGAACTAATATTATCGTATAGTACTTAGGCTAAAAGTTTCTTTTCTTAAGAACTGTGGAACAATATGTGATCAGTTTTGCCTCTCACTACCTGCCCTTAAGTTTGCCTCATTCATGTTTTATTTCGGCAGGACAGGCCTGCTCTTTTTTGATAAGCGGACTGCTTTTAATTTTTTTAATAATTTTTTATTGATCGATCAGCAGTACAATGCTTTACAGATCAGAGTGAAAGGAAGGTAAAAGTACAATAAGAACAATAACACTCAGGGGTAGGCTAACAGGCCACCCCCTAACTACCTTAAGTTTGAACTCCAATAATACTCTCTGAGAAATTATGTCAATGTTGAAGATGTAAGACAGAAATCAAGCACTAGAATCACTCGAATCAGATGTATCACTTAGAAGCAGGTCCTGTGGTAGTCTCCTCTTCAAGCGTGCGTACGCCGATGTTATAATGCACAGCTCCTGGAACTTCTTGCAGCGTGGGAAAGAAACGACGAGTGATCCTGCGAATGTAGTCGTGAAGAGGTAACAGTTCTAGTTCGTGATGGAGCTGCTGATTACGGATGAACAATGCTTTTAAATTGTAAAAAAGGCTCCGGGCTTTTGAGGAAAGGGATATAAAGTGTAGAAGTGGTCTGAATGATAAACAATAGCATCTGAATCAGTATTCTCCTAGAGGCCCACATTGTTCAAGAGAGCCATGAAATGTGTAGTGTTTAACGCCCGCTTTTACTACATACGGCACCGCAGGCGATGACACCGATGATGCATGTGATGAAGATGGAGCACCAGTGAGATGTCGGAGGAAGTCGAATATCCCGGAGAAAAACCACCACAGCTCCGTGTTGTCCTCCAAAATTCTCACTTTGTGGTCGCCTGGGATCGAACCCGGGCCGCCTTGGTGAGGGCCAAGTGGTGTAACCACTGAGCCACGGCGCGGCCTCAAGAGAGCCATAAAGGTAATACAACAAATTATTATATCATTCTTTGTGATTGGTAATACCGATTAGGCTGCATATTATTTAAAAATAAGTTAATATTATCAATGTGACTATAGGATATTTAATCTACAGTGCGATCCATATAAACCTGAACCACTTCAATATAGGACATGCGTGCAACTTTGGGAGAATGTAGTACACAATTACATTACACTATTTACATCTCAGAGAAAATGTAGGAAGTGTCCTACAACAGTATCTATACATGTATCATCAGTGTTATCCTCTGCTGTGCCGCGTTTAGGAGTAAAAACGGGCGTTAAACACTACAACAGGAATCCTCATCCTTTCTCTACCGTCGGGGGAAATGAACTCCGCCCTCGGGATACTCCAATTCAAAATTTATTTAGTCATAATTCAATGAAATGGTGTTACGATCAGAAGAATAAAAACTCGCTTTTGAATTAATTGGGAAGAGTCATCAGTATAGAAAGAACATGTGGATAGAATGGAAGATAACTGCATCTCAGAATTGGTATTAACTTAAAAATCTATAGGTAAGAGAATCTCTTCTACATCAAACCATTTAATTCACGAGCCTTTGAAGACAAAATTAACTACTGCAATGATATTTGACGTGAATTGTTTGACGGGTTATTTGACTAATTATAGATTTATAAGGATTCACGGGCATAATAAAAGGAAGATAAGATTGGAGGTGAGCATCGCCTAGTGAGAACGAATCGAAAAATCACGAGTTAATCTGAAGGAACCAAACAGGCAAGTGAAATTTGGACCAAGTTTAAGATGTTACAACAATGCGCATACCCTCATGTGACTTTCATTTTGGAACAGTTATTTGGGACCTATTATTTTTTTTGTGCTTGAATGCTTGTTTTTCTTACAGAAAATAACGATTATCACCTCTACATTGATTAAATCGGTATAGCTTACACAAATAAGGAGAACGGCTGACGCATTGCGATCTATGTAAATTTGTTCTGACCAACACCCTCCAGGAGGTAAGGGATGAAATAAATTGTCACCAGGAGTCATTTGGCCGCAGGCAATTAGACCATAGAGGCGCGCCGAAATTCTTACAGTTCTAAGCTTGAAGTTCTGTACAAAGACGAATTAATTATCCGTCGATAAAGCAGCATTCGTGTCGACGAGGAACTTTTCTACAGCAGAAACGTTGTGTATGACACTGCTACCCGAAAAAAAAGAATCTCCTAAAGTCCAAGCTTGGAGTGGGTGGTCAACGGGAATCGAATCTAGTACCTCACGATTGGGAGCCTCGCACTGCACTGATGGACTAAGTATCCAGCGTGTACTGCTGATGAACACTACGAAAATTTTGGAAAAATCCTGATCGATATTTTGGCGCAGATCATGTGCACAGCCGTTTTGCACAACCCAGCTTTATTGAATATTCTCGATGACAGAAACGTGCTGTCTGTCGGCGCATACCAACTCTAACGAAAACAAATGAACACTCCAACGGGGATCTGCAGATGTTGCTCGGATATAATTACGTTCTTCAGCGTATACCTATGCCATCACATATATCATCCAATATTGGGATGTGCAAGGAATAAATTATATCCATATGCTTAAAGGAACTTTAAAATAATTAACCTTAAATTTGTCAAGTAATAGAAATGCAGTATTTAAATGTATATATTTTATAGAGTATACTTTAAAATATCTCACGCAAAATGGGCGCCTTGGATGATTTATTGATACTATTCAGGAAATTAAGGATGGCAATGAAAATGTTGAGCATATTTCTCCATATACAAACAACATACGTTTAACAACAACATCTAACATTTGTCAACAATTGTATAAATACATTGTAAAGAGGGAGTTAATGTTATCGTTAAAAGACTGCTTAGACATTTAAATTTTGCATTAGTAAACGCATAATATATTTTCAGTTAGAATCTTTTAAAGCATAGTTAGTAATTAACTCTGGAATATTTCATTTATGGAAAATATAAATGGTGTTTATTCAAGATCAAATGTGTTAAAGTGAAAACCTAATGCACAAATCCAAATTGTTATATAATAAAACAAAATACATGCATTCAAAATTACATTTGCTTTATAAGAGATCAGTCGTTCTACTTCACAACAGCCTAAATGCTCCACGAGGATTGAGTTTGAATCCCGGCTGGGGAGTGTGTATCATTCTTAGGTTTATTTCCCACCCTCCATAGAGTAAGGAAGTGTTATTTTTTCTTTCCGTTTATACCCTACCTTTAAATGCAGTGGTCATATCGACGGCGTTATCCTTTGGAACATATCGGAGGTGTTAACTCATATTCGTTGTGTTTTGATCATTAGGTTCGCACTCTCATTCATACTTCCAGACTTTGGGGAAGATGGATAATCAACTTGGTTGGAGAAATATTCCCACCCCCAGCCGGGAATCGAACCTGGGACCCCTTGCATGGCAGGCAAGTGCTCCACCAGGTCAAGGCACCCAGACGGCGGGCCCATTACCTCCAATGACAGGTTGATGGTGAAGATGACGGTGAGGCGAGAGGACCTAGAGCTTATACCGTGGATTCCGAACATAGGGGACATAGGGGACACTTCACATATGCTAGGCAGAGTTGAAGGTGTGGACTTAAATTCGCCAACCCCAGAGCTGTTTATCGAGCTTGTAACACTTTGCACGGGAGCCACGAACGAAACCACTGTGCTACCCCGGCGCCCTCGGCTATTTTGAACATAAGGAGCAAGCAGCGATGAATTTCTGCGGTAACATAAGGTAAAACTACCTAGGTCATACCTGGCATTCGTCAGTTTTGAGTAGTGGGCGGATTTTGCACTATTTGTCTATTTTACTCCTTTGTTCAGAAACGTAGTCTTTTAAGTTATAAGTACGTTTCCTACAATTACTAGCCTAATTTCTTAGTTTTACAGTGCCTATAAATGCCTATTTCATACGTTTGTGCCTATTCTGCTTATTAGTGCCTAAAACTGTCTTTTAGCCAATTCCTTCTGCTTGTAATTTGTGACAACAGCTTTTGCATTTGTTTGTTTCAACGTGAAGTTTTCGGAAAAGAGAAATTTCTTACTGCTGCACATTGGATATACAAAAAGAGGTTTAGCCAGGTAGGTATCTGCCTTACAGACATATCACAATGCGCTAATGACGTCAAGGAATAATCTTAGGATTCGCACAAAGACCAGCTAAATGGTATTTCAATGGATTAACAACTGACCAGCCTTTATGTGGGTAATGGAAAGCCCATACTATAATCAGTGTTTCAAGTGCACACATAGACCAGTTTCCTACGCAAATATGCCAAAAGAGGGAAGCAACAGAAGTGTACTGCTTAGACAGTGGATAAATATTAATATTTAGTGGATTAATATAAGTAATAATGCTATACTATCCTAGTTTCAAAAACCTTGTAAAAATCAGCCCCTGTAGCAACATTATGCCGAACACAAATTGGTAGGTTGAGGAGATCCGAAAGAAGAGAAACTGAATGTTTGCAGTTTTCCAAAGTAAAGTACAAATTTGTCTAGTGTGAAAACTTTCTTTATCACATGATACGACTTTACATCGAAATTTAGCTTAAAACATGTCTGAATCGTTAAGCAAGCCAGTCTAATACATTTCATCTTGTTTAGAATATTATTTATTTGAAACTTATAGGTATTGCTTTGCAAACTGAGTGTACTAAATTTCACAATTTTGTTACCGGTGTTATCTTTCGGCACCTTCAATGCAGTAGCATGATATTAAGGAGACGCATCTGTGAAAATTGTCACAAATCACTCTTAAATTTAGTTTTTTTTTTGTCTTAAAATTAGTATGGACATACTTCAATAATATAAAGTTTATTTTTTCTAGCGGCACTATAGAAAACGGCACATGGCTATTTAAATAACCCTACATCTGTATCGTAGCTGATGTTACGTAATGTTAACCTCAGATTTCTCAGATTCCATATTTTCTACATTTTCCTACTTCAAAATGTTCCACAGGATGCAGTTTTCTATTAATCTGTATGAAATTCTAGACATGTCTGTAAGTGCAATTGCATATTAGGTGTACCCAATGACATTTGTTGTGTTTTTGTCATTTATATTGAAGAGGATCATAATGCTTAATTCTTACTGAAAACAGTTAGGAAAATAAAAATTGTTAAATAGTTATGATTAATTTTCCCCTTCGTTGATATGGCAAAGACAAATATTTCACATAGATACAGGTCATTAATAGGTTAAAATGGGTGCAGAAACGTATACCCCAAGCATTGATTTTTAATTTTGTATAATTTGTAATATTAGCGTTTTAAGATCCATTTTACTAAAATTATGCATTTCTAAGTGTTTACTTGGCAAGTTTTTAGTACCCATTAAAGTGCCCATTTTGCCCATTTTAGTGCATTTTTGCCTGCCTATTTCCACATTTTTATTGTCTATACATCCACTCCCTGGTTATGAGGAATGAGAAATACCTAGGAAATGTCTCAGTCGAAGTGTGTGGTCCTCATAGTTTTTGAACTGAGGATATCTGTTTCACATGTGCGTTACTTAAATTATCTCAGATATTGCAGTTGAGCTTGTTTGTGTGTGCGCGCGCGCGCGCGTGTGTGTGTGTGTGTGTGTGTGTGTGTGTGTGTGTGTATGCATGAATGAATACTAGGCAACTACAAATGTTTAGCATCTTCTAAAAATGGAGAAGGTTTTTAGGAATGTTATGCACCTCAAACTACCATTTTGCACGAAAATTTTTGTAATTGTGATTTTATCAAAAAATGTTGTAGATAATGATTCCTAAGGAAGTACCAAAGTATATATTTGCAGGTAAAATCTCGACACACAACTTTTTGATGGAAGGCAATACATTCTCTACCTATTGGGTGCACGGTAGAGAAACCAATAAACGATAGTGGTTAGAAAAAAGCCGCATGAATGTAAGATATCTGATGTTTTAAACATAGGTTAAACTCGTGCTGAGGGTAAGGACACTGGAGTTAGCAGTTCCCTTTGACTTAGAGCTGCGCACGCCTACTGTAATATTTTTACATTCCTTTGGGAGTAGAGGAGCTATTCTCAGAACAACAGGACGCGAGCAGCAAACTGGACAAATCGAGTGTAAATACCCATTAAATCCCGTTGCTGCAGGTACTGAGTGAGCTTATCGCTGTCTCTGTCTGTCCCCGGCGCATGTGTGTGGGGCAGGTCGCCTGGGGAACAAGGGGGAGATGATGTCAGCCCCTCTCTCGCCAACGTGACTGTTGCTCTAAGTCCCTTCATGCGTAACTCTCCGGGTGTGTTCCCCAACAGACATACTCATTAGGTGTCCAAGGGCGAGACAACATCCCTGAAGGCTCCTGGAATGCAGCTTGCCCTCCTTGGTACACACATTTATCTACCCCTTGCGTTCCTCTCATATGTATCCGGAGAAACGAACGGAGCTTTACTTGCAAAGGGTGTAAAATGAATAGGAGAAAACTGCGGCTTTGATGCACTATGCACTCTTACTGCAGCGGTTGCTGAATGAAGACAGAAAAGGGGTGGAAGGAAATCTCGTGGTTCCCTTGTAAATGAAGGGTAACAGTCACGTTTCAATTTATTTTAAGTCCATGAACCATGAACTCCAACACTGCTTTAGGCTACATATGAAGATACATTTCAAAATGCAACTTGTTTAAAAAAGTTCTTCTATTCCCAGGAGATGGGACCACGGCTTCGTAGATTCCACTCTTAAGTGGCATAGCCTTATTTCAGGACTTGTTTTGCTGTTTAAAATATCACAGATAGTAATTAGCAAATTTCATTTTTTTGAGAAACTTCACCTGATTCAAAGTCATGCAAAATAAATCTCAAAAATTGCAGTTGCCCCAAAGTTTCCACAAATCACTATTATAAAATCGGTGGCTGATACTGAAATTAGTTCAGGTACAAATTAACAACATTCCGTAATATCTCAAATATTATATTGTAACGGGGAGCGTTGAAACACCCTGTGAGCAGCTGGCAACGGAAGACAGGGGAGGCTCGGTTAGCCACGCCTTTCCCTCGTTTGTCTTATAGTGGTGACAGCCAGCGGTCGGAAAGAAACATAACTGTGCGTCTGTTTTTCTGTCCACCTGGTTCCAGAAATTACGTAATCTGGAACATTCTCCTGGTCACTAGAAACCGGCGATATTCCTATATAAAGAATGTGACAGACAGACGGAGTTAGTTAGTGAGTTGAGTTGGTTTTGGTTTAGTCAGTCAGTGAGTTGGTTTTGTCAGTGAGTGAGGAGACAGTCGCAGTTCTTGGTGTAAGAGTTAGTCAGTGACGTGTTAATGAACGAAAGGGTTGTGCAACGGAAGACTGTACGTAACTTTGAATGTGTACCGGAGCTTACGTAACCGCGAGTACAGTGAAATTGTAACGGACGGACTGGTGAATTGTAACTGTGTGCAGCAAGTAATTCTGTGTAATTGGCAAGTGTTAAACTGTAAGTCGGTGGAAATAAAGAACATTGTTGAGTGGTGTAATTGGACTTTTTATTCCACGAACCCACAAAGTCACACTGGTGTCAAGAAGTGGGATAACAAAAGTCACACTGGTGTCAAGAAGTGGGATAACAAAAGTCACACTGGTGTCAGGAAGCGGGAAAACAACATCACCGAACATTACAACAATGGAGGCAGCATTAGAAAAGATTTTAGCGGAACTGAAAGAAATGAAGACGGCTAAAGACAACATCATCAGGAAGATGGAAGAAATGCGGGCCGAATTAACAGAGACGCTGGAGACTAGAAATAACCTGGCCGCGGAACTGAAACTAATCAGGACGGCTAGGGAGAACATCGCCGCAGAGTTGAAACAAATGAAGACGGCAAACAACATCGCCGAGAAGATGGAACAAGTGAAGGCCGAGTTAACCACGGAAATGAGAGCAGCGAATGACGGTCCGGCTACCGAAATGAAGGTGGCGAACGAGGCTCTCGCCGCCAAGTTTGAAGAACAGTTGGCCGGCGTGAGGGATGACGTGACGGAACTGGGCGAGCGGAAGGGTCAAGTAGACGACCGCCTTAATGATTTAGAGGAAAAGGCCGACAACATCGCAAAACCCCTCACCCGCCTGACGGAGGAAAACCGGCCTTATGTGTGGACGGAGGACGCCGAAGACGCTTTCCAGCACCCGAAGTGGACCCTGTGCAGTGCTCCTATTTTGGGTTTCCCACAACCGGGTGGCGCCTTCATTGTGGACACCGACGCCAGCGACCATTGCATTGGAGGTGTCCTATCGCAGATCCAGGACGGCCACGAGCGCACAAGAGTGGAAGAGGAGGAGCGTGCCGCAGCAGTCCGAGTAGTTGTGGCAGTGCCTGCTGAAGGCTGGGATAGCGCAGGCCTGAGGAGGGAGCAGCTGGCGGACGCAGACTTGGGGCCACTCTTGAGGGAAGTGGACGCAGGGACGAGACCGACCTGGGAGGACATCGCACCGAGGAGCGCCACCTACAAGTCGCACTGGGCCCAATGGGACTCGTTGAAGACCGGAGTGGGCGTGCTGTTCCGGGTATGGGAGTCACCCGATGGGAAGGCGCAGAGAGGACAGTTGGTACTTCCCCGGAGTAAGGTCCCGGAAATCTTGGAGGAAGTGCACGCCGGTACTTCAGGAGGACACCTGGGAGCGAACCGAATGATTCACAAACTACGGCAGCGCTACTTCTGGCTGAGACTCCGAGCAGATGCTGGTGGTACACCTGGACCGCCTCGCACGCTACGATGGGGCTGTTCGAGGGCGAACAGCTTTGAGAAGGGAGCAGTGTAACGGGGAGCGTTGAAACACCCTGTGAGCAGCTGGCAACGGAAGACAGGGGAGGCTCGGTTAGCCACGCCTTTCCCTCGTTTGTCTTATAGTGGTGACAGCCAGCGGTCGGAAAGAAACATAACTGTGCGTCTGTTTTTCTGTCCACCTGGTTCCAGAAATTACGTAATCTGGAACATTCTCCTGGTCACTAGAAACCGGCGATATTCCTATATAAAGAATGTGACAGACAGACGGAGTTAGTTAGTGAGTTGAGTTGGTTTTGGTTTAGTCAGTCAGTGAGTTGGTTTTGTCAGTGAGTGAGGAGACAGTCGCAGTTCTTGGTGTAAGAGTTAGTCAGTGACGTGTTAATGAACGAAAGGGTTGTGCAACGGAAGACTGTACGTAACTTTGAATGTGTACCGGAGCTTACGTAACCGCGAGTACAGTGAAATTGTAACGGACGGACTGGTGAATTGTAACTGTGTGCAGCAAGTAATTCTGTGTAATTGGCAAGTGTTAAACTGTAAGTCGGTGGAAATAAAGAACATTGTTGAGTGGTGTAATTGGACTTTTTATTCCACGAACCCACAAAGTCACACTGGTGTCAAGAAGTGGGATAACAAAAGTCACAATATGTATACAATAATATAATTATTGTGCGAGTTCATCGGAACTCCTGATTATTGTAGGTCCTCTGACTTAGAACCGTTTTTCCTCGACACACAGCTTTCCTTGCTAATGGCATGTTATTATTTGACAACATTGTAGCATTAGCATTAGTATTTCATTACGGAGGGGATTCGGTACGTAGGCCACCATGCTGGGCCCATTGTTCCTATGCCTCCAAATGGGGCACTCCCGGGAGGGAGGATGAGGCCAAGGAGAGAGAGGGCGGCTGACCCAAGGAGCCGCGACAGTGCAGAGCGTAGTGTCCCTAAAGTTTGCTTGGTTAGAGGCTTCCCCCTACAGGCCAGGACAACGGACAATAAAGGCTGAGATCTTGCTCTGCAGCAAGACCTCGGCCTCCTTAATTTTGAGGTCTGGTGCCTATTTTACAAACCAGACTGTATTGCACTCTTTATTATTGTTTCTTTACATTTTACATTTTCATTTTTAGTTGGTACCCAGGAATACTTACAAATACTGTCTATAATGTATTTTACATAGTAATATATGTTAACTTACTATTACAATAAGTGGTCTAATTCTACTGGTCTAATTCTAACTTAACCTAATAGCTTATTTACTAATGTCTTCTCCGACGATTTTCTTGGTCGGGAGTATTTGTTCAAGGGTGCCTTCCGCCGATGTACTCTTCTCTCGCCTTCATTGAGAAGGTGTTTGCTGCTTTGTTGGTCCAAATCCAGAGTCGTCTGTTCCTTATGATGTCATATATGGTGTGGTCTTGTACATGTGACATCGCTGTTGTCCTTTGATGTATTGTAAGTGGACATTCCCATACTGCGTGTTCGGGTGTCTCTACTGTTCCGCATCGGCAGTTGTCTGAGTCCTCTAGGTTAAATCTATGGAGGTAGCTGGAGTATGGACCATGGCCAGTCATGTAATGGATTAGCCCCTGGATGGAGCTAAGTATTTCATTTTAAGGCGCTTCTCGATGTTGGGTAGGATGTCATATGTACGTCTGCCTGTTGTGCTCAGTCCCATTCTTGTAGCCATTCAGCGACAAGTACTTCCTTAATTTCTAGCTTGTCTCGGACCACGCCGCCGGCTAATTGTGCTAGGACAACGGACACGCTCGCCTACTGCGGGACGGCAATGAGCCTAGCAGCCGAGCCCCAAAGGTCCCAGGTAGATGATCCGAGCCCTAGAGGTCCCTGGCTGGCAGTCCCGAAATGGACCCAGCAGAGGAGCGGTGACCGACAACAGATCTACCGGAGGAGGAAGTAGTTTACCTCAGAACATATCATTCCGCCATGCACCGCTGAGACACCCGCCGATACTTCTACCCTGAAAGAGACCACCAGATGAGAGATGATGTGAAATTGTAATAGAGATGAAGTGGAGGGACAGGAAATTCGGAGATGTAACTAACCTACCCTGCATTCGTCTAGCAAACAGCAAAAGCCCCCGAAAACCCCATGGGTCAGGTAGGTCGGGAACGGGAATCGAACCCGTGCCTCCCAAATGCGGGCCACAGACGAAACCGCCTGAACCATCCCGCTTGGTGACAGAATTGCAACCAATGTTCCTTATGTTATGCATTGTTTTCGACATACTCATATGAATATGATTTATTGGCACTATGCAGTTTTCTCCCTAGCATTTATTCACAACATTATTAATCTTGCCATAAAGTAATTCCAGTTTCAGGGCTTGTTCGGTTTGGGGAAATTTTGGAAAAATACTCGAATGAAGGTCTCTGTGTCAAGTGTGACTTTTATCTTCCCTCTTGAGATTTTCCTTTTTAGAAGTCCATGTATGCTGATTTTCCTTAAACTGTATCGTTTTAAATTAAGCCGGAAATGCAACTTCTTATTTTTAGACTGGACACAACGAAGAACTGATGGCAATGTAACCTAGTGCTTCTCAGGTTCTGCATATGCGGAAATTAAAGATAACTGTCAAGGAAGTAAAGCTGCATGCCGTAAGAGGGCACCCGAAGACAAACACAGGTTTGCTAAGATGCACTATGATATGCGGCGAAGGCTGCTTTTAGTTGGCTAAGTTTTACTGCGTTATGCGGCGCAAAGGGTTAACAGAACCATGAGACTTTAAGATTCTGTTTCTGCAAAGTGGCAGTGGTAGTACAGAAGCCTTTGTAAAAAGTGGCTCGGCAAAGAATTGGGGATATAGTAGATTAACTTTGTGCTACGTGTTATCGCGTTTTGACCTACGTCTTGCCGCCCACAGATGGCTCTCTCTGCTACATTTTTAGCTTGGAAGAAGATTTGTAGTTATATATAATAATTTGTAACAAACTGTAATTTTATTAACCACATATATCTTATATTTAATTGCCATTTGTTGCATAAGAGTAAACAATAACAATAATGTATAACTCGAGAATACCGAAAGGATAAATTATTGTTTGTGAGAACAAAAGTCCTTTGAAGTTGGTATTTATGAACATCGAATGATGGAACAAAATAATCCAAGCATTAATGACTCCGTCATCTCTTTTAGGACTACCATAGCACATAATCTTTCTTAGGACTAAGTCTCCGGCTGGAGACAGCGAATTTCCAGACACTACCACACCTGAAATTCCAAGGGCACGAGCAGGGTCTCGGTCATGCTCGTGTCCTGGCGCCTTCTTCCTGGTCCAGACCACCGCCTGACTATTTTATCCTCAACCTGAATCCGCAGGTGCAATTGCGGTACTGCTGCACATCCTCTCCCGAATACTCACCGGTGGAGGTTTTTAGTGGGTAGGGCTGGTGGTTCGAACCCCCCAGAGGAGTCCCACACGCCAATCCCAGGGTTAGTGCGTAAATGCATTTTTCCTCCACTCGAAAAAAAAAATGATTATCGGTGGGTTTGTTAGGCGTTGGGGTTACAGTGATCAGGAAGGCGGTCCCCCAGGTGGAGGCCTAGTCATTGCACCTCGGCTAGGCAGACACCTGCGACAAATTGAGTAAGTTCGGGCGCATAATTTTTGATAGTCCGGAGTGCTTGTTCGCGCATCTCTCGGAAAAATTATTATACACAGAACATAGTAGGAATAAGAAGAAGCATTTAGTCTTTTTTGTCATTTAGTTTCATATAATTGGAAATTAATTGTTCTGTCACACTAGCCGTGTGTAGGACACACTATGATAGGGTAGAGCCAGACTGAAAATTTCAATGCCATAGCCGGGATTTGATAAAACCGATCTTCTGGTTTCCGGCCAGCTACTCTAGCCATTAGAACTACTATGACCAACGTGCTGACATGACATTAAATTCTCCAACTGACTCGTGTTTCTCTCGATAAACCAAATAGGAGCTCTCAGAAAAACATGAGACAACTACCTTAATGGCGACTTATTATGCTGTAAGTACTTTAAGAACTGGGCTCTATGGTTCGGACCACTATTAGGTATAATTACTGGAAATTAATTGTTCTTTCACACTAACCGTGTGTAGAACGCACTATGAAGGGGTAGATCCAGACTGAAAAATTCAATGCCAGGGTGAGTTAGGCTAAGGTTTTTGATAGATAGGGTCAACTTGAAAAATTCAATGTCATGACCGGAATTTGAACCACGTATCTTCTGGGTTCCATCCAGCTGCTCTAACCAGAACCAGAATGAACGCTATCAGACAGTTCCTGTGAACCTCCCTGCACCCGCGCGGTATTGGAATATAGCTTACAGTTTAATAATGGAATTTAATCATTTCTTCACATTAGCCGAATATAGGCTAAGGTTTTTGATAGATATAGTCAACATTAAAAATTCAATGCCATGGCCGGGATTTGAATAACGGATCTCCTGGTTTCCGTCCAGTCGCTCTTACCCATTCAGCTACCATGGCCAACTTGCCGCCATGACCTTAAATTCTCCATTTGGCTCACATATTTCACTCACATAAATATTTCACATATTTTACTTGTATATTTCCCCGGTAGACCACTAAGGGCTGTCACATTCGAGATACGCCGTTTGTGGCGACTTAATATTGTAAATACTTGAGTCCCAGGCTGCTAGCATTTAACTCTTATTATTTCAGTTAATTGATAGAACTTAATTACTTCTTCACACTAGCCGTATATAGGAATTTAATGTCGTGACGGTAAGTTGGCCATGGTACCTCAATGGGCAAGAGCGACTGGACGGAAACCAGAACATCCGTAGTTCATATCCCGGCCATGGCATTGAATTTTTCATGTTGACTCTATCAAAAACCTTAGCCTATATACGGCTAGTGTGAAGGAATGATTAAGTTCCATCTATTACAACCTTACTGTTACGATTGCAGCTTTATTTGTCAACCTTTACATTGTTCTTACGAATTATAGGACTCCTGTATTATTCTACACCTCAGGCTGCTTCTATCAATGCAGAATAGGACCATTAGTTTTATGTGAACATGGTTAGGGCGTTCGTTTCTTTTGTTTTGCACAGTCGGTTTGTTGGTCTCCAAGTGAAATAAATAAGAGAAGATTTGGACTGGTTGACTACTAGTGTGCATGGTTTTTAAGGCATTTACAACTCTTTTTGACAGGTTTTCCAGTGATAAAAGACAACACTAATCGTATAAATATTTAGGCATTATTAATTCACTCTGGACTCGCAAAACTCTGATGTGAAGTTCCTCTGTGTACAATTTTACGCTTCTTTTACTGTTACTGATTTTACTTTTAGCATATACTTCTAATGCAGTTGCTGGTCTAGTAATTTGCTAAATATGTCACCACAAGGTGTTATTGTAATATTCGCATGTTCATTTTATTTCTTGTAGCAATAAGAAGTGTAAGTTTGCCATCTGCACGCGGAAGCTTGGTTTATAATGTATAATATTAAATAATTTTCATCGTATTTGCTATATATTGCACTATAGTGTATATTCACTGCCTTTTTATGTTCTTGTGGTTTTATGTTAAATCCTTCGAGACTTTATAAATAAACAGTGTCAAAGTTTACGAGCGCTGTTCAATAAAGAATGATCACAATTTTTCTTTGACAACGTACCTTTACTCATCCTCATAATTTTGATGGTCCTTCTCAAAATAGTCTCCCCTGAATGTGATGCACTTGTCCCAGCTTTTCTGCCAGTCTTCAAAGACATGCTGGAAACCATTTTTGAGAGATCCTTCAAAATCGCCTCCGCAGCCTTCACTACTGCTTCAGATGATGGATAATGCCTCCCACGAAGGCGTTTCTTCACGTTAGGGAATAGTAAAAGGTCACATGGGGCTAAATCCGGACTATAGGGAGGGTGAGGGACGCACTTCACGTTGATTTTTACAATATATTCAGCAACAACATTGGCAATATGCGGCCGCGCATTATCGTGGTGCATCATCCAGCCTGCTTCATGGAAATGTGGTCTTTTGCGCCTGATATGGACTTGCAATGTTTTCAGGACATCCCTGTAGTATTGTCCAGTTACTGATGTGTGTGCAGGTACATGCTGATAAACCATTCCATGAATATCAAAGAATGAGATGACCACAACTTTCCCAGCAGAAGCAACCACTTTTGCTTTTTGGGGGGTTGGTGATGAAGGGGATTTCCACACTGAACTTTGCTGTTTGCTCTCAGGATCAAAATGATGTAGCCAAGTTTCATCAGCAGTGATTACGTTTGAAAGAAACTCTGTATCTTCCTTTAGCATCAACTTTAACTGCATGTTACCTCCATTGCAGCGGCAGGCGATACTGAACATGTCTGAACTTGCCTGGTTCTCACAGGCGGGAACCAGGAGTACCAACATTGAAACTACTGCGGCGTGTTTGTTTCACATTAAGCTAACAGAATATAATAAGATTGAATTTTATTGCGAAAAATTATGGCTTTTAAAATAATTATGCTCATTCTTTATTGAACAGCCCTCGTATATTCAAAACTGTTCAAAATACTGGCACAAAGAGTGTACTTTAGCCAAATCTACATTATTGTGTATTAAGATTTTGTCCATCTCTTAAGGTTTCCAAGTTATAAAAGGATTACTCGGAATGTAAGGTTATTCAAAATTTAGAGGTGTTCTGGGGATATTCCTAGGATATTCAAGATATAAATTTCATTTATGATGAAAATATTTTAAACTTGTTTTATTTTAAATAAAATGGTTAATCATTTTTTGAGAAGATCACAATTTACGAAACATTTCACATGTAAAGGGGTGGGGGTGTTTCTTGAAGATCTTGTCACCTACTTGAAAGAGGCTGAACTAAAATGCCAAGTTTGTTATTTAGCATACTTTTTGTATTTGAGTTATCCTGTTCACAGACACACACCCACCCACCCACATGCGCGTGCGGATCTGTTTCTAAAAATATATATTTTAAATTCATGGGACCACAAAGCATGTATTTGCACTGATATCTCGGAATGGAGTTTTTTGGTGAAATGCAATACTTTTCGTACTTACTATAATTACGTAGTTGGTAAAATAAAATTACATATGATAATCCACTGAAAAGTCGAATAAAAATTCCTCGGTTGTTTGCTAACTAAAAACTGGGTTCATTCTCTCAAAGCTAAATACTCCGTAACATAAATGTAAAATTGTGGAAACGTAGAGTCAGACTGAAAAATTTAATGCCATAGCCGGGATTTGAACCACGGATCTTCTGGTTTCCGTTCAGCCGCACTACCATTGTGCTACTATGTAAAACTTTGTAAGACATTTTCGGTTGTGTATACTGCTTTGTGTATTATCACGTATTACACGCGCTACTTCAAGCCTGAGAACTGCCTCTCGTCGCTCGCTGCAGAATAAAATTCGGTTACGCCACTGGAATATGTTGTACTGGATTTACCGCGGCACGTTCTGCAACTGTTCTGATGCAGAAGGATATCTGCTTACCTTAAAGACGGGGCAGTTGGGCCATATGGTATATTTGCGAGAAAGCGCTTCGCAGAAATCTGAGTTCCTCTCCTTTCCCAATTAGCACGTAACTGTAATTATGCACGCATCGTGAACCGTGCGGTTCTCCTAGAATTTTCCGGAATGAACACGGGACGTAATTACCTACCTAATTCCGTTATCTACTGATCCTCTTGTTTATATAAACAGATCTCATTCACTTAGCTTTCGACAAGAACTTCATATGATGTTAAATATTTATATTGATTCTAATTCTGGGTTCTGAATCAATTCCGTGTTAGTGTATCGTGCAAACAAATCCAAAACCATGGCATTTAAAGGAATTAATCCAGTAAGATAAAAATAATGTTAGATAACATAATAATTGAGCAGAAATCACACTTTAAGTATTCAGGATGTAATGTCTCGTACCAAAGGGAAGCTGATATAATAGAGAAAATAAATAAATTTAACTATATAACAGGCACAATAAAAAGAACATTAAAAAATAAAGCAAGAAAGGACTCTATAATAAAACTATACAAAACAACGGCAATACTAACTCTGATCTGTGGATCAGAAACATGGACACTAGCAAATAGAAATAGTACGAGAATACAGTCATCAGAAATGAAATTCATAAGAGCAATAGCTGGATATACCAAAATTGATAAAAAAACGTAGTCAGGATATTAGGACAGAATTAAAAGAAGAAGAAATGAACCATAGTAGAATCAATGGGAAGAACATGTTCAGAGGATGAATAATAACAGAATACCAAAAATAGCCTTAAACTATAAACCTATAGGAAGAAGAAGCCAGGGAAGACCGAAGAAAAGATGGGCAGACCAATTTGGAGCCGGAACGGGTTAAACAATCCAAAGCCGTGAGCTAGAAGAAGAAGAAGATAATTTACTTTTACCCTATTAGCTTATGCTTTATTGAAGTCACCCATAATTTCGGTTATCAATATACTTAATAGAATTAACACATAAGCAATGGATACACGTCACAAGTATATAGAATTAAAAAAACTGGTTTAACTGATTAAATATAGGTGTCCAAGAAAGTGATTGGCTGTTGAAGATAAGTTTAAAATTCATGTTGAATATCAACAATGACATATTGCCCCCAAACGACCTTGCATTACTCAACACGTACATTTGTCTCTTGTGTTTGTGTATGGATGGGAGATAAAATTGATAATAACAAATAACAGAGAAGGACGAAGATAGTTTGAAATTGTGTAAGAATGCCTTGCCTCTCGGTTGTTGTGTTGTTTACAATGGATTATTTCTGTGCAGCAGACATTTCTATATTTACACCACAGTCCATATTCCACATCCATCTACTGGATGGCATACCCCTTCGATCCGTCTACATAAAGCTGAACTGGAACATGCCCAGTTCTAGTACAGCAAAGCGGATATTAAGTGTCAAAATAGTAGATAAGCTCTTACATTTATAGCCTTTATTGTGAAGTCCTCTTTTAACCCATTTCTACACTCCGTAGCTATCTTATCACATGCATGGTACTTGATGGTAGCTTATTCTGCGTGCTCACGAAACATAAATCATTTGTAAATTTCTTTACTCTAGCTATGTGTCTTTTCAGATAATTCTTATTTTACGTATCTGTGTGATGTTTGTAGTAAACCTAAATTTTGTAGCTTAAGATTTGCAGCTCTTTGCGTTCATTATTTTGCTTCACCAACATATGTGTGTATGTGTGTGTGTGTGTGTGTGTGTGTGTGTGTGTGTGTGTGTGTGTGTGTGTGTGTGTGTGTGTGTGTCCGCGCGCGCTCGCGCTTATAGAGTATAGGATTAGGAGGGGATTCGGCACCTAGGCCACCATGCTGGGCCCATTGTTCCTATGCCTCCAAGTGGGGCACCCCCGGGAGGAAGGATGAGGCGAAGGAGACAGAGGGCGGACGACCCAAGGAGCCACGACAGTACAGAGACCAGGGTCCCTACATTTTACTTGGATAGAGATTTCCCCCGACAGGCCAGGATAACAGACGTGTTCCCCTACAGCGGGATGGCAACGAGCCGAGCAACAGAGAGCAAGGTCTCTACATTTTACTTGGATAGAGGCTTCCCCCGACAGGCCAGGATAACAGACGTGTTCCCCTACAGCGGGATGGCAACGAGCCGAGCAGCCGAGCCCTAAAGGTCCCAGGCAGGCGATCCGAGCCCTAGAGGTCCCTGGCTGGCGGTCAAGCAATAGTCCCAGCAGAGGAGCGGAGACCGGTAACCGACCTACCGGAGGAGATAGTAGTTTTCCTCAGATTATATCATCCCACCATGCACCGCCGAGACACCCGCCGACACTTCTACCCTGAAGGAGACCGCTAGATGAGAGATGATGTGAAATGATAATGGAGATGAAATGGAGGGACAGGAAATTCGGGAGATGTAATTGACCTTCCCAGCATTTGCCTAGCGAGTCGAGAAAATCCTCGCATAAGCCCATGGGCCACGTAGGTTGGCAAAGGGAATCGAACCGGGGCCTCCCGAATACGTGCCACAGACGAAACCGCCTGAGCCATCGCGCACGGTTTATAGAGTGTAAAACTCCCTCTTAATTAATATTACACCATAAGTGGTGTAGACCTTCATAAAAAAATGTGAAGGATCTCTGCCGTGTTGATTATTTGCGTGCGTTAAATCCAAGTAAACGCAAAGTATTTTCTCCTAGAATCAGACTCATTATTTTGCAAATAACGAACAAATGAATTCCTTCTCTGTGGTGAATCTTTAGGAATTTTATTTTGGCCCACGTGAAACAACTTTACATTATAAGTGGTCCTAGAAATTACTGCTGTCCGCAGTAAAAGCATTTGGACACAACGTACATTTTGATTTACGCGTACAAAGTCGCCTTCTAAAAGATTTTGAGCTTTGTCCCAAGTCTACCTTTCCTAATTAGTTCACGCTTTTGCCACAAGCAGGCACTTTGTGGTTGTGGTGTTCAAACGGAAGAGCCGCTAGGGGTGCTTTTGTACAGCACGATGTGAAAAGCTCTAAGCGTCACAAGAATACAGGGCACTCTGTAAGAATTCTGGGAGGACTGGAATATGAATTTAATGGAAGTACTACAGTTTAGCTACAATCTCTGTGGTGTATATTGTGGGAGCAGATTATTGCTACTACAGATGATATTAAGTCCTTCAAAGTGTACGTTTATCTGATTATTTCGAAAACATAGTTCAAATAAATTATACTTGATGCTGCCTAATTTAGTCACATATGGAATGCAGTGATAAGTGACTCAATATTTGCGCATATTTACGACGCTGTTAAGAACTTGAAATAAATTCCTAACTCATTTTTTAAGTTGGAGGTCCTATCCAAAGGCGTTCTTTTTCATTCACTCAGTAAAACGAAAACTATGGCAGTATTAGCACTTTACTAACATCCCCAATGATATTAGTCCAGATATTAGGAATCGAAGTCCGGAAACATCTGGTTAGTGCTACCAAAGTCATCTGTTAAGTGGAGAAATCCAGTTGACGTGCATCGTCACAAGACACTTTCTTTCAAAAATAAAAGCTCAGTAAATGAAGCAGGTGTGGGTAACAAAAGTTGGTCTTTTCCGCATATCACCTCGAATAATTTGTCTCCTACTATTGATGCTACTAGAAAACGGTATCTGCCTGACTTTGTTACAGCAAAACGTTTATTTTTTGTTATATTAATTAGGGTTTGAGTGCCATGCTTATACCATTTTTTCTAAGGTGCACTAGGTATACTAATATTTGAACACTTATATTGACAAATTCAAAGCTTAGGGAAAAGTATTAAAGATAGAATCTCTCCACATTTCTAGTGCTTAGCCTGACGTTTCTTCTCTTCCTTCGACAGCTCAGAGAAATAAAGCTTGCCTCCAACTTCCCATGGTCTAACACACTATGGTGTGCTATCAGGTTACTCAGAACTTACTAGAAACAAATTGTGTTTAATTATTCTAATTAAATCAACATTTGCACAATCTAAATACAACGACCATTCACAACATACCTGTTCAGTAGTCAGTTCAGACATATTAAGGGGAGGGGGGAGATACCTTAAAAATGCTAAAAATATCATTTTTATTTATTTTTTATTTTGTTGCTTACTTTCATAGTTTGAAGTGTGTTTTATATGAATATAAATTTGTTTTTCACCAGAAACTTATTTAAAGAGCCTAAAAGTGGGTTTAAATCACATGCTGCAGAATAAGTCATGCCCCCTTTTCACTGACTCTTCTTAGAACTTTCTCTGATATTTTATGTTTAGGGATATTTTCTCATGCATTTTACACTTTCAGCTATTGGAAAACCTGCTTGCTCTTATTCTTTCACTTTATTTTGGCATCCTATGGTTTTAAACGTATGTTTTGTTATTGAATGAGGAAAATGGCTAGATCTTCTGCTAAAGTGTTCAGAAAAAGGTCTGGAGGGCTTGGTAGGAAGAAAAAGGTATATATATATATATATATATATATATATATATATATATATATATATATATATAATAAAACTGTTAAAATAACCCAGGACTTTAAAACTGAAAAACACCTAGGGATGATCACAGTGTTAGTTTAAGAGATTCAACTCCATATGATGTGTTGTTCCAAACAAAAGTACTTCTAGCTCTAAAATGTTTAAAGAAATGGACCAATATCATGTTACGAAGGCTGATATGGAGGCAGAACACATCTATAAAAGGCTAGACAGAAGAGAAGGAACAACAAGAGGAGTGGAGACGATCATGACAACACTGAGTATGGGGCAGGAATGTTTTAACAGACTTTGAGTACTGTAAAACTTTAAACTCATTTTCCCGTAACTTTTGTTTTTGTAAGCCTTATATACCATTTCTTTGAAACTACTTATCCTAGAGCAATGAAATTTTCACAAACTGTTTCCCTGATACATATTTATAAACTGACATTTTTCCAACCCTTAGATGTTATCGAGGAAACTGATAATTTGTTTCTTTTCAAATGTACCAAACAGTATTATTATTAAAACACGTTATTAGAGTTACATTTTAATGCTATATACTCACAAAAATGTCGTTTTATTGGTCCATAGCGTAAGTACATGTGATAAAAGTCATTCATAGTTCTTTAGAAGTCGTTCATTGAAAATGTCAAACTTAACATGGCGGAGATATGAGGTATCTTCTCCCATTAAGCAGTACTCAGGAAACCACGTTCTGAATAAACAGACGAGTAAAATATTTGTCTAATTTTGATTTATCAGAAAATCTTAGAAAATTAAGCTTCTATAGGATTACTTTTGTCACTGCAGAATCTATAATAACAAACTATTGGATCATTCTACACTTATAATGTACAAACAAATAAGTCCTACTTTTTGAAATGTTGATGACTTTGCCCATAATACCAATACCACATTTATTACTTAGCTCTCAATAAGATAATATTTTGTAATCTGTACAACCAAATGTGTACACATACTATTTCGGTTATAAAACTTCTCCAGTACACATCAGCTTTTTCTTTATTCTTCTCTTGGATTTTGAAAGCCAAAAGCAAGAGCTCCATCACCACTCTGCAGTTATTGTCTAAACATTATAGTCAGATGTTGCACTTGCCTTTCATATTCTAAGCTTCAACAGGACACTGACCGAAATCTTAGATCGTGGCAATGTTCAAGTTTATATGAAGAAGTCATTAAATATCT
This sequence comes from Mantis religiosa, assembly GCA_030765055.1. NCBI lineage: Eukaryota > Metazoa > Arthropoda > Insecta > Mantodea > Mantidae > Mantis > Mantis religiosa. The sequence goes on along the minus strand of CM060948.1, from coordinate 45,861,617 downwards.
TCTTTCCCAATATAGCAAATACTCAGTTATCTATAATCCTCTTGAAGATATCACCAGCATGTAGGCAAAACACGCACCGCTCTTGAATACTTTTTTAATCACTTATTTATAAAGTTTGAAATCGGAACTTACTTCACACTAGACCACGCCCAGTCCCAATCCATTACATTCTTAAACTGGGATGCAGTTATTGGTGTTGAATAATGATTACATCTTTAACAATATATTTAAAAGAAAACAATTATTATTTTTACTCGTCTTTAACTTAAATTCGTAAAATTATACGAAATGATAATTATCTGGAAGATTTCTGCATCTCCAGTACAACGAAAATGGTACATGTGAGCACATGGGCCCACTAGTATGATAATGAAGGGTCGTTGTAAATGGTTCATTGCATTATTGGTCATGTAATACATTTGGAATTTTGGAAAGTGTTGGATAGAATAATATATTTTGCAGTGTGTCCCTTGAAATCACATTAATCACAGGCTAGCTTCCTTAATTAGTATTGTAATCCTAAAACATTTCATTCTTGTCAGAGCAGCAGAAATGAAATAAAGGCTTTCCTACGTTAGCTATTGATATCGATTTTCTTAGATTAGATATGTACTGTGCATATTCTAAAATTTTGCAATTTACAACCTTTGGCTACATTTATTTGTCTTTACGTTGTTGCTACCTTGGCTTACATGACACCCTGGTCTTTTGCTCTGCCAGGTAGCTCCTAAACTCCATGCCTCCTTGTTACATAATTAGTCCCATTCTTCGCGCTCGTCTTCTTTTCTGATACTCTTTAAATTTCTGACCCATTTTTTTCTGTTACTTTCTGCAAGAACTCATCGATACTTCTTACCTTCTTTTCCTCCTTGCCCGTTAACATTTTCATAGCTACTATCCTCTTTATTTAAGTTTGAAGTGCCTTTCCTCTAGTCACCAAACAGCTGAGGATGAGATCGAATGATCTTGAAAACGTTTCAATTATACAACAACAAGTAAGTGAAGTTTGAGTGTAAACATAGTGACTCATAAATTCAAACTTAAATATGAAGAATACTTCACTGTTAATAATGCTTCTGCTATTAATATTTATTTTATCCTCTTCTCTACTTTCTCCCATTTTTCCTCCCAAACCTTTTATCTCCATATAGCAACCTCCTTGGATTCTGTTACATAGTGTTCTATGCTTTCTTTCCCCCCATACAATTCACAAATTCCCTTTTCCCTACCTCTTATTCCTCTTAGAAGTATTGTTCCTGTTCTCATCCATGCTAACCCTTCTCTCTCTTGCCTATTGCAGTAATCTAAATATGCTTCTCGTCCCAAATTTCTTTTTATTTGCCTGTAAAATTGTAATGGTTTCATATTTTCTAGACTTCCTCATTTTTCCTGTCTTTCTATATCTTCTTTTCTGCATTTTAGCTATGTACCCACATCGCTTGTATTCCTTTCCTCTAATCTCCATATATGTCACATTCCTAATTTTTCCACAATTCCTTCCATCTCTGTCCACCAGCTATTTTACTACACTAATCTTTTTTGATCTCTCATGCATAATTTCATATTTTCCCCTTCTTCTTTCGCCAGAAACCTATACCAGAATGGTATTATTCTTTCCATTATTATTCCATTTCTTCTTGTCTTTCCTAATTCTACTTCCCTAGGTACTGATCTTATTAAGCCTAGTAGCCCTTTACAAAACCTTCTGTAGTTTTGGTCCACCGTTTTGTTTTCCTCTGCCCCTCCCCCCCAAGCTCGCCACTGCATACAATATTTTGGATTCAACTAGTGCTTCATTCATTCTTTCTAACCATTAAGTTGTCAATTCTAGCTTATATTCTTATCCCATTCATTGCCCCCCTTCCATTTGCTTCCATTTTTCTCCTGTGTGCTCCCCACTTTCCGCTGTTATTCAACCTCACTCCTAAGTATTCAAATTCATTAACCACTTTTACCCTTTTGCCATTTAGTACACACTTTTCATTTTTTTTTTTTTTTTTTTTTTTTTTTTTTTTTTGTTTAACTTCCATCTTGACCATAACTTTCGAGTTATTTAAGTTCATTTTTATTTCCCACTCTTCTCAGAATTTCTGGATTTCATTTATTGCCTTCTGCAATTCTACTACCGTTATATATCCTACCATTTGTACAAGCCAGAAAGTGTGCAACCGGTATTCTTCCAACAGCAACAGCCTTATGTGTGCTCTGGGATGGCAAAGAGCTGCTAGATTGTTTCCCTAACTTAAATTGATTAGGAAGGACGAGAGGAAATTGTAGTACGCTTTTATCGTTCTGAACTGGAAAGGCAGAACGAAGGAAGTAGTCACGTCTATTGCGGGATGGAGAGTGGAGGGATCTTCCCACTTTCATCATCAAATATTGTTGTGTGGGGCGTGTGCAATGTACAGAAGAAGTTCGGTGGTAAAAGAGAGCTAAGAGGGGCATCTCTTACCTCCTCAAAATTCTTACCACAATACACGATATTCCCTGCAAGTATTCGTTTAATCTTTTCATCATAGTGAGTGGCTTAAGGTCTTAAAAGTGTTTCTTTGTCGAATTTTCTGCTTGGAAAATATTTACACCTTAGGGAATTCTGATCCACAAAAGTAAGGAGGAAACGCAGAGTTCCTAAAATCTCATACGTCATGATTGAATAGCGAATAGCTTCGTGAAACATTCCTAATTAGGGTTGTTCTTAGGCCACTCAGACGCTCTCTAGACCTTCACCTCACTTCGGTAGGGCAGGAATCAGCGCGCCTGGAAATTTATTGCGGGCAGAAAGCATGCTAAGGAAAAATCTGTAAGGAAGCAAGCAATAGAACGGCATGATTATTAACGAAATATATATTAAAAGCAATATCTGGGGCAAGTGACAAAGGAAGTCTTTTATGAATGACAAGAATGCAGAGACAGATTTTGTCCAACTCTGACGGATGCAGTGAATATATTACTTACCCTTCCACAACCCGATCCAAACTACAGGATTTTACTATAGTAGTAGTATAAGTAGTTTAATTTATTTCCTATTTCTTATTACAATATCTAGCATACACAACTTCATACATATATAACATAATTACTATACAATAAATACAAGATATTACATACTCCTCGTTTTTGAGTTGCATTTTCTCATGCTTCATTATAATTAACCTAGGTTGTGTATATAATGGAGCATCTTAAAACTTGGGATCTAGATTTTTGTTTCCCTTTATACCTTATCTAATTTCCCTAGTTGTTCTCATTAGTCTTCCCTGTTTTACAAAGCCATTTTTTTCTTTCATTGCCAATAAATTTTCCCAGTTTTATTATGTTCTCTTCTGATCTTAGATTCAAAATTCTTTTGCCTCTTATTTCATTTGATGTGTTTTCCCACTTATGCAATATAAATTCGTATGTCCAATGTTTTGTTTTTTGACAATCAAAAATGTAATGCCAAGTACTATCTTCTTTTTCACACATTGGACATCTTTCCTTAATATATCCAGTCATTATACGCTTTAAGTGCATTACTCCTGTTCTAAACCATGCCAGCGCTTCACTTCATACTTTATCACAGATTTCAATACACTTTTTTCCGCTCCAATTATTCTTCAACGCTTAATATAATTTCATAGATCTTTTTGTTATTAAGGTTGGCCCATAATTCTTATTTTTCAAAAACTTCAATTCTTGTTTTCACTTCTTTCCAGAGTCCCTTTTCAATTCATCCATTATCTAACCATCATGAACCCATACCTATTTCATGTAAAATCTTTTGAATTTAATATATCGAAGACTCTCTCCCTTTTATCCTTATTTGTGCTACCAAACAGTTTTAACGGTATTTTCCTCATCTAAATTGCATATTCTGAGCCAATATTTCAGAATTCTTTCCATCACCTTGCTTTTGTAACCTAATCTTCCTAATCCCATTAAAGCCGCCTCATTCGGTGAGGATCTAGGAAAGCCTAAAACAAGTCTACAAAATAGTCTATTTATCGCTTTCCATCCTTCATCAGGCCACTATATTTCTATTCCATATTTCTATTCTACTTTCTGCAACTGAACCAAATACCCTTTCTAACCATTTTACTTGCATATTTGGTATTTTGTTAATACATGATCTTATAACACCCATAGCCATTTTTCCATCTGCCAGTGCTTTTCTTTTTTGGTCACTCCATTCACCATTACTAGATAATCTTACTCCTAGATAATCAATACTCTTAATCACCTCAATTTCTGAACCTTCCCACCACCATTTTTGTTCTCTTTTTAGTTTGGAATATTTTTTACCACCAAGATCTTAGATTTAGCACAATGGTAAAAGCTACAAGCTACAGGATACCTACAGGAGTTTACTTCGCGCGTAAGGTAAATTGTGATTTATCCTGGTATTATTATTCTGCGTTTGCATATGTTTAATTTTAACAGGAAATATTCTCATTTTAAATAAACAAAACGGTATCTGTGAGTTTGTAATCCCTTTCTTAGCATGTTCCGAATATTGGCGTAGGGGTTACCGTGATCATGAAGGCGGTTCCCCAAGGGTGAGGCCCTTTCATTGCACTTCGATTGGGCTGAACCCTGCGATTGCCCCAGGTGTGGATAACTCGGGCGCGTAATTTTTGGTAGTCGGGACTGCGTTCGCGCTGTCCCGGAATAAAAAGAAAAAAGAAAAAAAAAACTATATTTGACAAATTCAACTTTGGATGCGAGTACAAGAGTGCAAGATTGATACCGAAATAAAGGGATTCAATGAACAAGGAATCGTAATGGATTTCAAAGGAACATGGTATATTTGTTGAAACGCGAGCAGGTGCAGTTGGGGTGAGATGGAAGAAGGCGGGTTCTTAGCAGGGATTCTAAGTGGATAACACTTGACTCCGTTTGAAAAGGCATTCTTCGGACCTTTAATTATGGTATGACCGAGACTAATAGGTAATCACAATGAACAAAATAGTCACGTAAGGAATTTTGGTGTGAATAAAGACAAGTTTCAAGAGGGGAAAGGCACACGCAGCTGCAGTGCCACCCGCCCCGGTAGCGTAGTTGGTAGCATGTCTGCCTCACCTTCAAGAGGTCCCGAGTTCGAATCTCAGTCAGGGTGAGTTACCTGGATAAGGTTTTTTCCGGGGTTTTCCCTTATCCTTATAGACGAATGTCGGGTAACTCTAAGCTCCATGGACCTTGAACACATTTGAGCATCATTTCACCCATTTCATTCATCGTCCGATATGACTAAACGTTGGAGGACGTAAAAAACAGTAAAAAAAACTGCAGTGCCCCAGTGAGGAACACACCCAACAACTGGTCTGGCGGTCCGTTGAGAAAGACACAACTGGTTCGATCTTCGGAGAAGGCAGACGACAACCGAGAAGAAAATGTACTTATCGAATTAAGAATAAATGTACGAATTAAGTGTTATCGCGTAATATTCATTTTACATATAGTAACTCTGAACAGTGATATATTGGTAACCCTTGATCGGTAACTTCGAGTTTGATGTGATGATAAAAAGAAGCGGTCATTAAACCAGTCTGAAACTTACATTCCAGTGTCATTAGAACCATTCTTACTCCCATACATATCCACGCATAACCTTTGACGGAACTCTTGCTCTACCCTGAGGATAGGCCAAACTGCTTCAACGTAAGAATAAGCTGCATTAAACTAGCGACCAATGCGTGGAGTGTATAAGTAATTGATGTGAAAATAAGTCGCCTGAAGACGACGAACTAATGTTCTAGATTCATCGAGGTGAATCGTGTATAGAATGTTATGGGCGTATAAGTTGCAGTTCATTTTGCATGGGTTTGTCAAGATGCATCTATAGAGTTTAGAAACAGGATATTTAAACCTCTTAAAAGAAGTCCAAACCTGGAGGTGCTTACTATCGGTCTTCACAATAATTATACGACCACAAAGTATTATATTAAGAGGATTTCTTTCTGGGTAAATTCAAAGCAATACCTATATATCAGGGCCAGCAAGATAAGCATCCGAAGTGTGAGATGACCAAACACTTGTATATTGTGTTGTTAAAGGAGTATTTCTCTGTGCCAGCAATTGTTGCAAAATATCCAAATACGACATGGGATCGCATATGGAAAATTTTTCAAAACACCTACGTTCCACTTGATTGGAAGGTGTCCATGTATTTCTTTGCGAATAAACTAATCCCCACGGAATTAAAGAAATGTAAACATAATTTAGCAACAGTCCCATGGTGTAAACGTTGTGGAAATGTAGACACGCAGATAAACAGAATCGCCACCTACAAATATGTATCTGAGATCTAGAAATGGACAAAAAATAAAATCGGTGTGCTGGTTGGAAGCAGGGCGGAATATAAGACAGTGCCAGTAATTCTGTCCTGGAATATTAAGAAAGGCAACACTGCACGGACCCAAATGTGATTGATAATGGCTTTCTACCATTATTGCCTGAGTGCAGCTTATCATAATTTATTTGGATTCAGAAAGTAGCTCAGAGCAGAGCGTTACAAAATGCGTCGATTTCATGATCATCTGGATGTCACTTGCTGACTTTCGCGTGGGTGTATACCCAGTTTCCTTCTAAAATGTTACAACAAAATGTAACTAAACATGAATACATAAAGTAAAACTAGACTTCCCACTCTACCTTTCGCCTTTGTGATACTGATTGTTTACATAAAAAAGTAAAAAAAGAAGAAAAAAAAGAAGAAATGAAAGGAAAAAAAACCTGATCAAAGTATATAAAGGAACCAATGCTACAAACTTGTTTGTGTTTATTTTGTTAGCATTTATTTTGTAAGAAAAATAAATAAAAATGAAATAAAAAATGCTTTACCTCTGCAATAAACCTTAATTTTTCCTTCTATCTTACAGGTAAATAATCAGGTGACGTGCGCCACAGTGGTGGCCATTCAAGTTTTGGATGACACGTCTTATGGGGATAATAAAATGCATCCTTTTGAACGCAAGGTTTGGTTAGGGAAACACGAAGATGGTTAATGACACTAGAGAATATGAGGAAGGATGTAATGACAACGGTAAAACAGCTCATATTGGCATTGAGTGAGAAACCGCTTTCTGGCCACATTACTGACCTTAGCCAAACCTTAAATTGACAAATGCAGTTCTATATAATTAATATGTTTAATGTCTGTGTTTTGTTTTGTTATCCAATACTTTTATGCAGGACTGATTCTTTCCCTACTTCTATATGGCTTCTGCACTGAATTCTCAAAAATAAGCGTCCAGTTTATCTGAAATGTACATTGAAGTTGTTTACAATGCACATTGATAAACAGTGGCGTCAGCGTAATAATACGTACTCCCTTAATTTTACATGATTGCTATTCCATGCTGGTTTCTTTTCTTTCAATGCCAGGCTGCAAACTATAAAATTACATATATACATTAGCGTAGAGCACATTGAAGATGTTCATCCGAAGCGTTACTCCACGTCAACAAATAACACTCGGAACACTTCTAGTAACTCCTCTAACACAGTGATTTATTTTTGTTTCGTATTATGCATTAAAGTCATACGCCGTGGAGTAGCGGGCTAAGGCAGCATGACTTGGTCCCTGGCTACGGAAAACGGCCCGGGTTCGATCCCACCCATGAGGTGCGGATTTTAAGTCCCAGGTATAGGACCGGTGCCCACTCAGCATTGTGAGGGAAGTGAGGAGCTTACACTAGGTAAGCGGACCTGGTCACGAAAGCCAACATTCCGGCTGGAGGATGCCGAGATGCTGACATCTCCCCGTATCGGTTGGATGATCTCCCACCTCTGCCGTGCGCAAGTGGGCGTGAGGCTGGCAGTCGGGTTGGTAGACCTTGGCTCTCGGGGTGCTGTCGCGCCAGTGGTTAACTTAATTATGCATTAAGCCTTTCACAACCAATTCTAAAGCTCTGAAATGTAGTAGTTCGTTCTGTTCTGTTCCATTGGGCTTTATCACACTTTTAATTTCTCCATAAATGCTTCCAAACAATCAGTTAACTATTTAAATACATTGTGTTTCCTTGTAAACTGAGGTTAAGTTCGTTGAGGTGAAAGCGGAGATCCCGGAGAAATCTCGCTACAGCGCCGTGTTGTCTACCACAAATCTCAATTTGCGGTCGACTGGAAGCGAACCCAGGCCGCCCTGCTGAGACCCGAGCGTTCTAGCAGGTCAGCCACGGTACGGTATTCTCCAACCAGAATTGGATCCTTGTGTATACCCCCACGTGAGTAACAAACAAATGAGATGAAGGAGCAGCAGTGGACGATGTCTTGCATAAACGGACAATGTAAGCGACCAAGACGTGCAGAGTTCCCTAGCAGTTATTGGCTTGACCACATGGAAACCTCCCCAAGCCGCCGGTAGCTGTCCCAAAGGCTCTCCTCCAGCGGAGAAGCTCGTCTCAGCAACGGAGGCTGCGATGGTTACCCTCTGAAGAGCTTTCAACCTGCAAGTCTCTGCATCATCTCTCCACTGTCACCCTGCGCGTAATTTCACAGTGTTCCTGGAAATGGGAAAGGAAAGAGCTGTGGTAGGGAACACCAGCGTTGACCTTAACTTCTTATTTAACTTCCTTAATTTTACCACTATCTTGGTTTGGGAGATTCTTCTTCCTCTATCCCTTATGTCCTTGCACGTTGGATTGAGAAACAGAAACTCTGGATCAGAGAACCCTGGATGAGTGTTCAGCCCGATATTTAGTATGAGAGTGAGAGAAGTGAATGACAGAATGAGGGCAAAATGAAAGAAAGGAAAGATAATAATGGAGTAATTGGTGTAATGATGCGTGGGAAACCGAAGATTCCAGAGAAAATCTGCCACTGTACCGTGCTGCTCACCACAAATATCTCATGCTGTCGCTTGGAATCGAACCCGGTTCGCCTTGGTGAGAGACAAGCACTCTAACCGCTCAGCCATGGTGCGGCCTGTTGAACTTACCGACTAGAAACAAATCAGGAAAACAATGGCCAGATGAAGTGGTCACCAGAGCTCAGGACCTTCCAAATCAGAGGCCGAGGCCATTTCTCTAGGTTTCTTTCAGATATATGTGATATTTTGAAATTAATTGAACTTATTGTTTATAGTTTTGAGAAGATTTTGGATCCACAATTCAGTGTGTAGTAAAAAGGTTATATTTTTAAGAAAAGTAATGTTAGATACAAATATACCTCAGTACTATAATTATGTTTTAAGTTATCGATGCCCTCAATCTATGTTTAAAACACATCCTGTTTCTGCAGTTGGATATTTAAATTGGAAAATCGCATCTACCTTTCTCCGAACTCAGGATCACTCAGAGAACTATAACAAAGGCAATGTGTTCTCTATCACGACAAACCTTTTAATAACGACTCAACTTTGAGGACGAAAGCGCCTTATTCGCTTTGTACCAGAGACTAGGACAAACACTAACTGACCCATTGCGTAATTGGTTGAAATCACTCGACAGCTGCGGAAATTGACTTGCAGGCGACATCAGATAGGGGTTGGAGTAGGGGGAAGCTGATTGAGGGAGAAGAAGTACATGGAAGACGAAGGAAGAGGGAGCATCGACAACATAGACGTATCGATTTAGATTCCTCCGAATTGGAGAGAACACATGGTAGGCAAATTATAGAGATCTTAGGATGGAAGAGAAAAGGATGCGGTGCAATTAGATATCCAACGGTTAAACCAATTCCAAGTTCTAATAGAGAAAATAGAGCAAATCAGTTCACATTATTTTATTCATCGCAGATTCTGTATAAAAGTTTAGTCTCAGTAAAGTAAAACAAATACTGAAAGAAAGAGAAAATTACATTTATGAACATAAAAAAGCCTTAAGCTGTTGTCTTTGATCAGGAAAAAAAAAAAAAAAATATTTGCATCGACGTCATATAAATACTTGTGAACAAAGTTTTCAGTTTTTTTTAAATGTCATGCCAGATAATTATTTTAATATTGCTGATAATTCTACATAATATTTAATCATCATCACGTCATCTTTATGAGATATATTTTTAGCATACATTGATCTGTAATACTCAATTTTACTTATTATAGGAGGACATTTCATTATTTTTTCTGTTTGTCAATATATACGAAGGTGGTCTGAAAAGTTTCCAACCTCAAGATGAAGATGGCAGCACTCGGAAATAAAAGCTAGTGCATTTTGTTTTTCATCTGTTGACAGTTACTCACCAAAGTTTCAGCCATTCTGGACCCTCAGCTGTTATCTAACAGTGGTTTGAGTGAGTTGATGTGAGTGTTCTTAATGAAAATGGACAAAATCGAGTGTCAAGCTGTCATTAAATATTTGTTTTTGAAAGTCAATACGCCTACGCAAGTCAAAGATGAGTTGGAGTCTGCGTATGAGGACTCTGTACCATCATTTACCACAGTGAAATTTTGGGTAGCTCAATTTAAACGTGGCCGTAAGAGATTGGGAGACGATGGACGTTCGGGACGTACATAAACTGCAACTAGCAACGAATATATCGCCAAAGTTTACCAAATGGTGCTAGATGACCACCAAATTAAAGTGAGAGAGATAACAGAGTCTATGAACATGTCAAAAGGACTTGTTTGTCACATATTAAATCAACATTTTGACATAAGAAAGCTGTCCGCACGTTGGGTGTCGCGTTTGCTCACGTTAGACCAAAAACCTGTTCCAATGAACATTTCCAACGTTCTGTTACCGCAGTTTAGGTGCAATAAATCCGAGTATTTGGGGCCGATTAATTACTTTAGATGAAACTTGGCTACACCATTATACGCCCGAAACAGCAATACAGTCCAAACAGTGGACTGCAAAGGGTAAACCGGCTCAAAAAAAAAAAAAAAAAAAAAAAAAACTGCTCTTTTCGGCTGGGAAAGCGATTGCGACTGTTTTTGGAATAGATATGGGGTTATTTTAATCGATTATCTTCAAAAAGGAAAAACCTTTATACGATCATACTATACATCATTACTTGACAAGCTGAAGGCAGATCTTACGGAAAAACGGCTACATTTGTAGAAAAGGAAACTCCTGTTTCACCAAGTCAACAACTCAGTGGTTGCAATGGCAAAAATCCACGAATTACAGTTTGAACTGTTTGACCATCTGGCTTACTCACCAGATCTAGCTCCAAGTAACTTCTTTTTATTCCCTCGTCTGAAAATTGCGCTCTTAGGTCAGAGATTTTCCTCCAATGAAGAGGATATCACCTTCGTGAACAATTATACCGCAGAGAAAGACGTCGAGTACTATTTCGATGGGTTACAGATATGGAGCATCCCTGGGAGAAATGTGTAGATTTGCAGAAAGATTAAGTGGAATAATAAAGAATTTATTAGGTATCTTTATTAGGTTGGAACATGCTCAGACCACCCTCGTACATATAAGGATAGATTAAGTTGTAATAGACGATAGTTTAGACAATCAAGGGGAACCCCACGTACTCTGATCTATACAAATATATTTTGTATAACATTTCTTGAAGTGAAAGCAGCTAAAAATGGAGACGTGCAAATGTCCTTAACAGCTGCAGGCTCAAAGCCCTGTCTACAGGTAATTAACGACTAGCAATTACGACCCATCCACCAAGCAACCCTCTAGTATACAACAACCGCGCCCTGGCTGAGTGGTTCGACCGCAGGACTCTCACAAAGGATTCGATTCCAGGCGACCGCAAGGTGAGATTTGTGATGGACAATACGGTGCTGGGTTTCCCCCGCCATGTCATTCCAACAGTGCTCCATCTTCATCTAATTTATCATAGGTGTCGCAATTAGTAAAGGCGGGTGTTAAACACTACACATTTCATACACATGTAGTATTCAACGGAAGTATTCATTCCTTTGAGCAAGCACACGTGTTATCTTCTCGGTACTGCCAATTCAAGCGTTCATCTAACGACCAGGGAAACCATGAAAATCCAAGGTCAAAGCAAGCAATAAACGGGAATAGAAAGCGGGAACCTCACACGCTTCTAAGGATCTACTTCGCTCACTACATCCAAACACCTAATGATAATAACATTAGCATTTAATTTTGAATAAATGCCTTCAGTTATGAATCTTTTAGTACATATTATACCCATACAGATATGTTTCCCTACACCTTGTTGCAGAATAAATAAACTTTTTTTATTTTATTTTAGCTGCAACACCTCATGACTTTGTATATGTATCGATAGGTGACTCCATAATTAAATAAAAAACAGCGTCTTCATAGCTGAAAATAACTTATTTTCCAATGGTAGCTCTGTTTAATGCTGCTAGAATTTATGCACATTGTACATCTACTGCTGTTTTACGGACGATGTTGTTTAACGTGTTATTAGAGTGAATTATTTGAACTACACGATTCATTTTTAAGTCGCGGTCTTGAAAGGTTCTTTACCTATAATTTGTTAATGTTGACAGGAAATGCAGCTACATTGTGCAGATGCATTGGTTAAAAGATTCAGTGCAAGCGCATTCAGATTATAGGAATTATGAACTGTGCTGAAAAGCCCGCCTTGGAAGCTTAGATGGTAGTATGTCTGCCTCCCGTTCACGATGTCCCGAGTTCGAATCTCGGTCACGGTGAGGTATTTGGATAAGGTTTTATCCAGGGTTTTCCCCTATCCTTAAGGACGAATGTCGGGCAACCTTAAGCTCTATAGACCCCTGGCTCGTTTGCGCATCATTTCATCCATTTCATTCGTCGTCCGATATGACTTGATGTTGGAGGTTGTAAATTACAAAACAAATGTTGCTGAAAGGTCAATCCTGTCCTCACGGTCCAAAGTTGAGTACACACAGACGTGAATAAATGAAGTTAGTTTATAATTTTAACCAAAATATTTGTTAACAAAATTGAAAAGAAAAAAAATGTTTAAAACCCTTTATAATCTGTTCTCGCAGAAACAAGCTGTTTGTAAGATTAGATGTGGAAGAATGAAGTGGTGGTTTACAACTTTTATTGTTAATAATGAGTATATTAAAACAAACGTGTGGACATGAATGGGTCGAACAAACATATTTGATAGAATTGAGTAAAATTACTGACTTTAAAATAACTAATAAATAAATGAATACACTGCACCTGATCCGTTATTCATGACCCAGCAGGCCTTTGAATTTGTCTAGTGATTAGAATCAGAAGCACAGATGTGTCCATTACTAAGACCTACTATTGCAGAAGAAAAAATGAAACACAAGGTATTATCAGCAAAATGAAATGTAAAGTTATATTATTCCGATTTTTCAAGAAATATAATATATTTAACAAAGCTGGGAATTAGCCCTTTCCTAAGGAATTCAAAACTATAAACAACTGAAAAAGGTTGCTGTGTTTAAAAATAGATTTGCAGATTATAGTCATAGGTTATTTTCAGGTACAGTTAAGTGCATTAAGACTTAGTGATATGCTGCGAAGAGTTTATGTTGGTAAGGAAATATCTACTCCGCCTATGCCATGCCCAGCGTCGCTCCAGCTATCAGTTGCTCATGCCATGCCATGTGGTGCTGGCTGGCTGTATATAGCCAGAAGGTTTTTGCTGCGTGCCCACCTGTTAAGGGTTTTACAGCAGGTGATGTATAGATTTCGGGATGTTGTAGGGTAAGATGTGGGTTTTTAGATTGATGTTGGTTATGAGGTTACAAACATGTACCTAGGGGTTGAAGGACAGGATGCAATGCCTTGCACCCTGGTGTTTTTATTTATTTTTTTAATTTGGGGAATAATTTTGATGCCAAGCAGTTTGGAAGGATTATGTGGAGCTCAGCTTTAGCTGTTGTTCGGATTAGCTCCTGGGTTATCTCGGATGCCCGCAAGTCATGCGGGGTAACCGGTGCTGTCTGGAACGGTGTCTAGTGGGGTCATAATCTCCCAAGGACCTGACAAGGGCGCTTCTGTGGTTGGTTAAACTTGCGTATAATTTTGAAGCCCATCAGCTGCTCTACTCCACTTAATTATTTTTCTTTCTTCTTCACTTTTCTTCGATCCTGAGCCTGAAACTGACCTTTCTTCATTGGCAATAGTTTGAGTGCCAAATCTTTGACTTCAGTGCAATACTCAATGAACTCATTTACGTTCTGTCATGGTCAGTTGTGAAAAAGCCTGCCTTCCAACCACTCAAGCGAAAGGTTTTCGTACTACATAGCCTTTGTTGCTTTCTAGGTCAGAACTTTGTTCATAAGCTAATGATTTTGTATCGAACTTATTACAAGCCAATAAGAGATTGCTCACCCAGGGCTGGTGTGGATCATGGTGATGACTAGATTCTGCCAACAATAAATAAATAAAACAGTTCAGCAACACAAAATCGGTGCCCAAGTTTTTCTCGGGAATAAAGCCAGGTAAAAGGACGATTATAAATCGACGTCTAGGGAGCGCACATCTCTCCTATCATCAAGATATTTATTAAATATTATAACCACAAATGAATCACTGGATATAACACAACTATAAACAAAGACAAACCACTATCAATATTTGCATTACTGAACAAAAGACTGTTTTCAGTAAATTAAATGGCAGGTCAGAAGATGGCGCGAGTATAGAAATTAATTGAGTCAAAGAAACGTAACTACTTAACTTGAGTGTCAAGCGGTATAGATATGTGTTCCTTAAGTCGAAGAATTTCCATTTTAAGTCTGGTTTCCAAGAGGCGCTGAACTGAAATCCAGCACCATGATTAAGTGAGCTCCTCTCGGGGTAAATGGTTAAAGCCTCCTTAACTCTCCACTCCCAGTGATTTTTGCATTCTGCCAAGATGGTCGTCTCCCGTAAGTTGGCTTATGTTCGTTATCAAAACAATGTTCTGGCAGTCAAGGCTTCTCAGGTTGCATTAAAGGAATGCTCTATTCGTATTCGTTTATTCTGGTAGCGATGGTCCTTCCAGTTTATCCTATATACGGTGTCCCACATTCACAGGGAATTCGGCACACTCCCAGTTATCTAATCGTCTCTTCACCTGGGTTGCTTCCCGACAAGGTCTTGAACATTTTCGTCGCCAGGAAAGCTTCGGGTCTTATTTTGAAAGCGTTGCCATTCTTCAGTGTACTGAATTGAGTGTATCTCTCCTAGCATTCCCATTTTCGAACTGGGGTGGACCAAACGGAATACTTCTGATGTAGTTCCATGCAGTAGCAATATAACATCTTCGTTGTAACAATGTAATGTATTTTCATTAATCTAATATTCATCTTTTTTATAAAATAAATATACATCTAAGCATATATATATATATATATATATATATATATATATATATACATTTTTTTCTTATTTAGCCGTTTTTTTCATTATTTCCGTTAATTTTCTTATCTGTTTTCCTAGTTTCACAAATGTTCACTATACACATAAACACCTATGCCCAAGGCGGAACTCGAACCCGTGACCCTCTACTCGGCGGAACGCTAGAAGCATACGCTTTAGCGACCATTGCTACGAGGGCCGGCGCTTCGATACACTAAGTGGCTTTAAGTTATTTTGTTTAGTAAGGGAAATAGATATGTATTCTATTTCATATGGCGGTTGAATATCTAAACTCAGTTTTTGACAAAAGTATGTAACAAATAGCTTAATTCACAACATTTGAAAAACATTTGCATGAATATGGCTAAGTTCATTTACACGTTATTTTGTTTACAGATGCAAAAAAGTGTTTATGAAAACTGAGTTTTACTGCTGTTCATTAAAACAATTAAAGAAAGTAGCTTGTATGGTCCCACCGAAAGACATACTACCATAGGAATTATCCAATCTTCCAGGAATTAATTATCCATTAAGACCAAGTGAATGCTTACCCTATGTTAATGAATTAATGAGTAAGGATATATACTGAAAGAATTAATAGGACTTAGTACCTTTTTCACGATAAAACAGGACCAATTAACACGTGTACAGATAATGAAAGATTGGCATTTGGGAACAGCTCAATCAGCCTACATATCGAAGATGAGACGGTCTTCTTATGAGCTTTTGTCCAAAATGACTTCAGAGGTAGTAGTGTATAATTTAAATTAACTAAATATAGCTATACAGTGTTCACTTTTATCTGTAATTTTGCTGCGCAAAATTTGACGTCATCAATATCATCGCTGATGAATCGAGTTTATATAGAATTGCCCTAGCGGCTTGCGATCGTATTTGATGTGCTGACAGCAGCTTTGAGGCCTCTCTCTACCGGCAGGTAAATATACTATTTGAGAGATTGAGTCTACCCGCGTAATATAAAGGTGCGTCATTTCGCCTGGTGTGTAGATACGAAAGCCGATTTAAAAGAGCAATGTACTACAAAGCAAATTATGCGGCCATAAAAGTATACCATGAAAAATATACGAAAAGATAAGTCAATGAATACTTATTTCACTATGAACATCTGTCTTTGTGTTATAGTAGACATAAATGCATATTGTAAACCTGTCACATAAAATAGAAATATTTCAATTTGATCTCAGTTCTTTTCTATCACCCACAGTTTGCTCAATGTAACTTCATTACAAACCAGAAAAATAGCAGAATATGTTCTAGGAATGAAAAAATAAATAGTGTTGCAATATGTACAACGCTTTTATCGAAGTATAAACAAGAAATATCTCTAGCACATAGTCTTACGTATTCATTTTCTTATATTTCCTTTCTCTCTTCCCCTTAAACACTGTTTGTATTGCGAAAAGATATGCTTGAGGTCTTTCATAACATTATTTATAGCTTCTAGATTGCGACCAGTCATTTTATAGCATCCAGTGTCTCTTTTTGCGAGTAACTGATCCTATATCTTGGAAATGTTTGATGCACCTACTGGTTTTAAAACACGTAAGGATACCAAGATTAATAGACATTTTTATTAAGCGAGAGAATAACAAAAAGTTTATATCGTACACTGATAAAACGTAAGACGTTTATGTTGCATACAAAAGTATGTCAATTTGACGGTACCTGGGCACTTTTGACAACATTACGCTCCGAGGGACTTGTTGGAATGCCTGATAGTGTTGCATAAATTCCCCTATGCAGAGGTTTAAATTATATTTATATGTCGCACCAATGTTAATGTCGGTACGAAAGTAGCATTCAACCATGAAGACGCGGTGCCCTGTGTTCATATCCAGGGGAAGTTGGTTGTATTAGTTACTAGCGCAACCATACTCAAAGCACTGTAACTTGCTTACGGTTCCGCACAAATTTCCGCTTCTTCTCCGTAGAGGGCACTATTATATCAAGATAAACTTACGAGTCAACTATGACATCATTCTTGCTCAATCGGAGGGCGGGAAATAATGAATGTATAACACAACGCTTTTAGGAATTAAACCTGTAGAGAGCACTATACATCCAGCAGGTTTCACAGCTTTAAGTTTTATGTAACCAACAAT